>PVHY01005494.1:0-81191 GCA_004024945.1 Uropsilus gracilis
GTTTTTCTTCTCTTACTGATGTGTCTTTTTTGCTGGAGAAAATGCTTGTCATTGCTGCCAAACTCCTGGTGTTCCACTCTGTCTACCCTCTCTCCTCCCCTGCTTTTACCCCCAGCCTGGAGTCCACTTGGGTGGAAATGCAGCATATAATGGGCCCAGAGTTAATCATCTGCAGGCTTCCCCTGATAAGTCACAGTATGTTTGCTGCGCTCCTTCCAAGAGTCAACAGCAGCTGTGGGGATGTGCCGAGAGTGGCCCGTGGCATTCAGAGCACCAGCCCAGATGGGAGGCAGTGTACCAGGGAGCCTATCTGAACACCACCATCTGGAGTGCCTCTGTTGCCCCGAAGGCACTTGTCTGTGTCTCCAATGAACACAGTTTAGAGATGCCAAAAATCGAGCCAAGTCCACTGAATGTACAAATGGTCTGACGTCAGTGGAATTTGCTCATAATTTAGGCCTTATGTGTGATGTACTGTCTGAACTCGAAGATCTGTCAAAACAATCAGGGAGGAAGGCAAGAAGAAAGAATAAAAAAGGCAGAGGAAAAGAAGAAAGCAGAGAAAGGTGGGAGAAAAGGTGGTAGATGAAGGCAAGAAGAAAGAGGAATCTAGGACATGGCCAGGAGCTGCGGCGGGACAGGTTCAGCTTTTGACTGCTGGGGCCAACGGTCTCTGTGAGTTTGTTGAAAGCATTAGTGCCAAATAAAACACGGCCTTTTAAAGCACTGAATTACGTGAGTGCAGAGCTGTTAAAGTCAGTGTAGCAAAAATCCAGCTGCGTTTGGCTGATGCCACAAAGTACAAAATGATGATCACTTGTTCTGCCAAGACCCTAGGTTGCCCAAGTGCAGTGGCCTGAGCAGTTATTTGGATATATGTCCAGAATGCTATTCTTTAAAACAAGGAATCTGCTGTTAAGAAATAGATATCCATTCCTTTTACTTGCATGTGTCCAGAGGCAGATTTATTGTGAAGCTAACAAAACTTATGCCTCAGAAACCCTTGCTTGCATGGGTCCCTGGAAGTGTGAGAGATGTGAGGAGCCTGACGTGTTCTAGATAAGAAAAGGAAGCCATATTACAATCTGGTGTATTGTCTAAATAGACTTAGAAGGAAAGGACCCATATCTCCGAAAGTTCAGTAATTCACTGTGATTTCTTTTCTTACTCAAAATAAAAATCACCTTCATACCTATTACAAATTTTTTTACTTTGTATTAATTTCAGGACATAAAAGGCCAAATTCATGAAGCTTCATGCTCTGCAAAACCTGAATCTGTTCCTATCTGTCTCTTTGCTTTTCCTCTGGTAACCACAGTTGAATTGGCCTTTGTGGAAAGGTCTTTTCACTCACTCATTGGTACATGATCCAGACCTAGTCAAACAGAGACAGTGTTTGATTCAGGAAGTATGTAATCCAACAGTGGACAATGAGAATCAGGGCCAGAATTTCCACTGGATCTTTGTGTTCCTTTCTTTTCTTTTTTTAAACTTAATTTTATTTACTTTTAGAATTGTTAGCATTATTATATTATAATGTATATATCACATGGACTTATCTCACATATATCATGATAAATTATACGTGCTATATAATTTTATACATTATATTATCATGTATCATATTATATATCACAGATTAGATAATATTATATGATAATAAAAGCTCATTAAAAATGTTTAAGGCAACGTTGGTTTACAACATCGCATGTGAAATTTAGAGTTATAAAATCACAACCATCAGATGTATGTTGCCACATCACACCCACGACCAAGGCTCTGAAAGTTCTCCACCAGTTTACTGTGCCCCCTACCCTCTCCCCATGTGACTCTCCTCTTCCTTCTCCCACCCCTAGCCCCAACTCAACAATCCAATTTCTAGGAATTACTGGTTTGATTTTATTTGACCCTTAGTTTTTTTCCTCTCTATTCTACTTATAAGTGACATCATCCAGTCTTGGTCTTTCCCCTTCTCACTTACACTGCGTAGCATAATTCCCCTCCAGTGTCATCCCTGCTGTTGCAAGTGTTACCGAATCTTTCCATCATGGCTGTTAAACTGTGGAAATGCCAATCTGACATTGACAGCCAATGGCTATTTCTTAACAAAAGGAACCTTCCTGAGACTAAAACTAGCAACAAAGAAAATAAAACTAGCAATGAAGTTCATAAATAAAAAGTCTCAAAAAGTTCATAAATAAAAAGTCTCAAAAAAAAGTCTGTGCTTTCTTTGAACCAAGTTGTACTGAACCAAGCTGTACTGAAAGCTATACTGAAGTTGGTATACATAACCCCAAAATACATGTTCATGTCTAAATGCTTGTGTTTTTAGGTAAACAAGTCAATAAAGAATTCTTTAATGTTTAAGCAAGTCCGAGTTGGGTTTCTGTCATTTGCAACTGTGTCTTGACTAACAGACTTCCTACATAGGCCCCATATAATAGATAACTGTTATTATTTTAATTTAAAAGGTAGTTCTCTCATTATTTGTCTCTTCCCTTCACCCCAGTTTTCTTGATATACAATTGACATAGAAGAGATTCAAGTTTAATGTGCACAACTGGATGATTTGATACTCACATGTTGTGAAATAATTACTACAATGAGGTGAGTTAACATATCTATAACCTCACACAAGTTTTATACTTGCCTCTTATAGCTACAATGATGGATAACATTTTCTTATCACTCTAGGGTCTAAGTAACCCACTGCATCTTCAAGGCAACTTTATGAGGTACAGACTGCTAGTATCATACCCATTACCCAAAGAGGAAATTGAGACACATAGAAGTTAAACAACCAGTCCAGCTGGTGTGCAGTCTGGATTTAGAGGTTGGGCTGTTAACCGTTAAAGTGTGCTGCATGGGACAACTGATTCAAAGGGTTAACATCATTTTCAGAAGAACTCTCATATCAAGACTTCAAAAGCTGTTGCCAACCTATGAATCAGATGGCCTGAGCAAAATGCCAGGGCTGGGCAAAATGATTCACTTACCTCAGAATCAGTTAAGAGTGGCAGGTACCAAGACCATAACAGATTCTTAACCAATATATGTGCACCAGCCAATGGGACCCAATATCAAATTCTTCTCTTTGGGAATTTCCTAAAGGGTCCCTTACCAACACTTCTGTTTATCCTCTTTCCCTCAATTCAACCCATAATGACATAGCACAATGGTAACAATATTGACGGTTTTTCGTTGTAGCTCATCTGCCATGCCCACCCCTTCTGATGTATTGTCACTGACATTGGTGGGAAATCCCTAGTGACTCCACATCAGTAGTCTTCATGCTATAGGTGGTAGAATGGACTGAGGGGTCCCAATCTATCTTAAAATCTTATATTCCCCACAAAAGCACAGCCTTTCTGTTTCCTACGATTCCTTTTTCTATGCCTCTTCCAGATTTATTTCTAGTCCTATCATTTCACTCATTGTCTATGGCTCCAGCCAGACAAGTTTACAAAGATTAAAAGCCTGGAATTCACCAACATTAAAACAAGTGTCTCAGACCTGAAACCATGATGACACTATCTTTTCATTTTCACCAAACTTTTGCTGAACATTTATTAGGTCCTAGGATTCATATTCAGAAAAGAATATGATATTGCTCTTTCTAAAAGTTCTCCAGGTACTGAAGGGAGATTGTACTGGACACAGGTCAGCAGTTCTCATGAGCAGAGTAACTTGGAATCATGGCAGAGGGAGGTGTCAACACATAAAAAGGAGTGAGGAGACTTGCTAATGAAGATTGAAGAAGAGGTGGCAGGGAAACTGATCTTGAGGGGTCACAAGGCATTACCAGGCAGAGAAGAGAGAAGAATATTCCAAGCAGAAGGAATAGCATGTTTACAGTTAGAAAAGCAAGAAAGGACATGATTTGTTTAGGAAAGAGCAAGCATTTGGCCATAAACTAAAGAGGGAAAACGATTCTCCCTCATTGAGGGCGAATGATGAGAGAGGAGTCTTTAAAAGTAGGTAACAGTCAGTTCAGAAAGTCTTTCTGTGCTATGTTAAGGAATCTGAAATTCATCCCATTTTCATGGGAGACAAAATCTCAAGCAGAGTGACAGTACCATATTTATATCTCAGATGGCTTATAATAACAAGAGTATCACTCCCTTGTTACAGTAATCAAACCCTTTCTCCCAGCCCAGCACCTTGGATTTGAGTTAAGAACCTCAATCCAACTTTTCGCCTCCAGGATCACTACTGTTATTTGATTTTTCTTTCTCTTTCTTCAACACACAATCGACTTACCTTGGGATTCTCCCTTACCCATCACCCTGGTAACAGCATTCCCTCAAAGAAGTAATTCTCAGCTATGGGTGGTTGTAAGCATTGTGGGAGGAAAGTATATCACTTTCATTTGGAGTACATTTTTAAAATCTACACCTTTATGACATACTCTTGCTTACCCTGAGATTCTGATAAGCCTGAGGTTTGGGAGGATGGTAGGACTAGCATTTTGGGAACTAGCATTTTGGAAATGTTTGTTCTTGGGGACTAGCATTTTGGAAATGTTTGTTCTTTTAAAGAATTGAGATCTGGCCATGAGAACACAACTTAAAATACGTCCCTCTCTCTTATTCCATGGCTACTAATACACTAAAAATCGGCGTTTATATTTTAGTAGTGATACCCCCTGCAGTTGTTTGAATACTGGTCTCCCAAAATACATGTTCATGTCCAAATTCCAGGTCTCTGTAAATACTACCTTATTTGGGAAAAGGATTTTGCAGCAACAATTAAGTTAAAGATATTGAGATGAGATCATCTGAGATTATGGAAGTGGGCTATAAATCCAATGATAAATATCTTTGTAGGATACAGAAGGGGAAAAGACATGGACAAAAAGGAAAGGCCATGTGAAGATGAAGGAGGAGATTGTAATAATGCAGTCACAACCAAAAAATGTCTGGAGCAGGAAGAGGCAAAAAAAAGCATTCTCCCCTAGAGCGTCTTTCAGAAGGAATGTGGCCTCCTGATACCTTGATTTCAGACGTCTGGCCTCCAGAATGATGAGAAAATAGGGTTGTGGAAATTTGTTATGGCAACCTTAGAAAACTTATGCACTATCTAAGAGGTTAAGTCTCATAGTCTTTTCAGAGAGGAGACAGTTTTCAAAAGTGTTGTATAATGGTCTAATGCAAATGAATCTGGGCAAAGTAATTTAATATCTGAGTTAGTTTCCTCACCTAAAAAATGTGGAAATAATAATCCCATCCTCTCAGGATGTTTAGACTATTGTGTGAGATCAAATAAAACCACCCAACAGACAATTGGCACTAAAAGCAGGTGCACAAAGACTCAGCCAGGGCACAGATACCCTAGAGAAACGAGAGAGCTAGATAGTTAGCACTTGAAGTCCCAGCCTGCACCAGAATCTCTTTTGCATGTAACCGCTTAGACCCATCTGGTGTCAGCACTTGTTCTCACCAGCTAACCACTGTCTTCTCCCCCAGCCTTCTTACTTCCTGTTTACGTAGATTGCTGCTTCCTGGCCAAGGGAACTGAACTGTGTCAGCCAGACAACTTTTCCCCTGGAACAATGCCAAGAATACCCCTTTACTCTCCTTTTCTCAGCCTGCTCTCTACTTGTCTTAGGAGCTGTCATGTTAGTGAGCAAACTGCTGCCCAGTGCAACCCGTGATTCCAGTTGGTCTTCTCCCTGGCAACCGGATGGAATTAGATGGACACAAGAAAAAACAACTTATCAAGAACTACACAGGCATCAAGAAATCTGTCCATCTCTGCTGCCACACATAGTCCCTCCGATATCAATCCTGAGTGCTTTTCTCATTCGGTGGTGCTGGTCAGGATGTCTCTACTCTCAGGCCTAGCCCTGACCGGTTGATGAAAAGCAGCCCTGGCCAAGACTATGGACCCAACCAGAAAGTCAGGTTGTACTTCTCAATATGAGACAAATCAATATGAGAAGCTCGTTCAAAGCAAACATTTGGAAAGGGTGAGTAACAATGGGTAGTTTGGGGGGAAAAATCCCCAGTGAGATGATTTTCCCCAAAACTCCAAGTTTAACTATACTGAGCACAGTAGATAAGAGTGTGAATAGACTCAGATTCTGCCGTTGCTGCCAATGAGTTGGATAACACTGAGCATGTTACTTAACCTCTCTGTGCTTCAATTTCCTTATCTGTGAAACAGATATGAACACCCACTTTTACAACAGAATTGTTATGGCAATGAACGAATTAACATGTAGAAAGTCCTTAAGACTATATAAATGTGTGCTACTTTTTCCACTACTTTTGCAGCTATTTTCACTGACCCAATGGAGAGAGAGGGAGTTAGTCAGAGGGTGGGAAGCCTGAATTTGTGATTTAAAGATGACACAGAGGTGAGGGCAGAGTTCATGGAATAGCTGTGGAATAGGTAGTTGAGGCAGAATGAAAGACCAGCACTAGAAGAAAAAAAAAATTAGAATGGAATTGAAGCATGTGCTCAAAGGGAAGAGAATGCCTAGCATAGATATGGCCTTGATGGCAGCACAAGCATCAGCAGATTATTTAACTGCTTCCTCATCTGTAAAATGGAGATAATGATAATAAATGACCTATCTTTCAGGGCTGTCATGGAGTCAAATGCATGACTATATAACACGCTGATTTCTTAGACCAATGACTAGCACATTAAAATAAGAGTTAACTCTAGTTCTTATTTTAACTGGAGATGAGCAGATCAACGACAGCCAAGGATTGAGGTAAACAAGGACACTGTGAGTCAGGTGTAAAAGTCTTCAATTAATGAGTGGGGTGCTGATGGTGAAACAATAAGAATGGGGGAAAACAGTCGGTAGCACTCGCCTTCATGTAGCTGAGTCTTTGACACGAGTGTAGAAACACCAGGAGCAAAGTGGACCTCAATATCACATCCTGGCCCTGAAATACATTAAGGCCAAGATGCAGAGGAAACAGAGAAAGTGTTTAGACTATGGAAGAATTTCTGGCTAGGGCATGAAATCCACATGACATGGCAAATAGTATGGAAGGTGGAGGAAGAAAGGGGGATAAAGTGACATTTGCTAAACATCACAGTAAGTGTCACAGGCAACACATGGTTTAAGGGAGCACCATCCAGTGGGACTTCATGAGTGGTGGGAATGTTCTATATCTTCACTGTTGGTAGAGTAGACACTAGCTACATGTGACTATTAAGCCTATGAAAAGAGATCAGTGCAATTAGTGTTCCCAAACAATCATTAAGGAATTTTAAGATGCAGAGTCCTAGATCTCACCTTGATCTACTAAATGAAAATCCAGGTAGTCAGGGCAAGAACTGTCTCTCCAAGATCCAGGTGATAAAAATATGCATGGCCAGGTTACAAAAATGCTACATGATCTAAGGCAGTTGGAGAAAGAAAATATGCATGTGGAATAAATATGGGAAGTGCTATCACAGAAGGTTGATTTGGAGGAGTTTCAATCTTTTATTTTATTATGAGTGACTGAGAATTTTAATTTTAAAAACATTTTGTTTGGCTGATGTTAGAAAATTTAAAACTAAAAGAATGTAACTGTAGAAAAAATTGTATTATGTTAAAGATTAGTACTAGGGTTCCTATTAGTAAATAATTAATTGCTTGAGAAGAAATATTTTGATAACTGCTTGAATGTGAGAGTGAAAATTCTTTCATGTAAAAGGAAAGAAGACACTGAAATGTGGAGGCTTGCTGGATTGGATAAAGTGAAGCTAGATGAAGGACGGGGGAGACCAATTATGCGTAATTAGAGAACTTAAGCACTGTAAAACGTGACAGCTTTCTCCCCATCACCAAGTCTAATAAAAATGTCCCTCAAATTATAATTGCCCACCGTATGTTACTCAGTCTCTCCAATTGCCTCTTCTGTGAGACACTGGTATTGGTTGGGAGTAACTGAGAGAACTGAGTTTTCCTCTTGGGTTGTCCAAGAGCAAATTAGAGCTAGCACAACTGAATGAAAAACTTCCGCTGTCTAGGGCTTGATCAGCACCATCTCCAACAGGAATCTGACTTCCCCTCAACCATCAGCATACATTCTGTCTATGGTGCAGATAAGTGCCTGGAAAACCTTGCTTCTTCTCTAGTTTAACAATCCCTGCATCACTTACTAACTGAAGTGACCCTTTTGTTCTAAAAAGCACCACCCTTACCAAAGTTGCTGATGTACATTCAGTAAATAACCAAGGCAATGGAAGAGCTGATCAATTAGCAGAGGACAAGTAGGAAAAATATCCCAGAATCACAGGGCTGTAGTGGTCAGATTTCAATCTAGACACTCAAGAGGCTAAAATGACCCTCAGGAGGTTATGTTAGCACTACACTTCGTTTTTTTTTTTAAACTATCACACTGCCTCCATCTATGTAAAACTGATAACAGCAGAGCTGGCCTGATTTAAGGTGGGGAGGCCCAAAATCCAGGCCATTCTGTTTGCATTACCAAGCTCCTTCACACCTATCTGAGGAGTCCCTGGATGACTCTATGGAACACTAAGGGTAGTTCACTATTCTTAGTGTGATCATCCATGGTCCAGTCCATTGTCTTGCTTTAAGAGCTGGTCTAATGAAAGACAACAAAAAAAAGTTCTGGTATCAGATAGTCTAGATGTTAAATGTTGAAATCTTATTAGCTCTGTGATCTCCCATTCATAAAATGGAGATAATAAACACTGCTTACCTTCATTATAATGAAAATTAAAGTCAGTGTATGAATATAAAGTTCCTGTCACAGAACAGGTTCTCGATAAAAGTTAATTCCCTTCCTTCTATTCCTCCTCCTTAGTATAAGATGATATCTAACACACTTTCAACAATGTGAAACATCTTTTTCCCACCACACTGACCACTGTGAATGTATATAAGTGTGCCTTTATGCATGCATCTAAAAAAGTCAAGGTCACCTCTGGGTAGTTTTAGGAACTAGTAGTTAATGATTTTATAGACTCTGTAAACTGCCTGAGGCATTAATCGAGTTAATAAAAGTACTATCAGATAAGACTTTGACATAAATGGACTTCTTATGTTTAAAAATACTCATCAAAGGAAAACTAAATCTATCAACCTAGTTATCACAATTAGGAATCTGAAGATTGTTGAAGAAATAAAGGATAGCTTCTCCTACC
Source organism: Uropsilus gracilis (assembly GCA_004024945.1). NCBI lineage: Eukaryota > Metazoa > Chordata > Mammalia > Eulipotyphla > Talpidae > Uropsilus > Uropsilus gracilis. The sequence goes on from PVHY01005494.1 coordinate 9,121, forward strand.
CACCTGTGTGGGCAGAACAGACAGATTACTCTCATGCTCAGTATAAGGCACTGTGGGTCACATAACATAAAGGTCAAGTGTGGGCCAGTCAGGTCAAACAGAGACTAGTTCTTCAGACATTGATTCCTAGACCCCAGCACAGAAAGGATGGCTCAGGCCCAGTGTCTGAGGGAGTGTACTAGTTTCAGTCCTAATTCTAGAATGAATAGTGGTTGCTGAAAGAAGACCAATGGTCCCCAAACATTCACCGCAAATTTCTGGAATATATGAATATATGGCGCTTTGTGGCACGGGAGAACTAAAGAACTATAGCAAAGGTTGCAAATGGAATTGAGACTACTGATCAGCTGCACTTCATATAAGGAGGTTATGCTGAATTATTCAGTTGGAACCAATGTAAATACACAAAGGCTCTTAAATGTGGAATGAGAAGCAGAAGAATCAGTAAATAACAAAAGAAGGAAGTGTGATGATAGAAGTTTCCTTCTTTCATCCTACCTACTGCTGCTGGTTTTAAAGAGCATTGGGGACCATGAGCCAAGAAATGCAGGAGACCTACAGAAGCCATAAAAGATAAGGAAACAGTAGTCCCACCAGGTTTTTTCTAAAGGCACATAGTCCTGCTGATACTTTGATGTTAGCCCAGTGAGACCTGTTTTGATCTTCTGACTTCCAGAAAAGTAACATTAAGAATCACTGGTTCTAATAGCATTGAAAATCTAATACATAAAGGGTGATTGGCAGAGGGGAATGCATTTAGTGTGAAACGAAATATCATGGAAGCTGGGGAGATAAAATGTCTTAAGGCTTATAATAGCTAATAACTCTCTGTCTGCCTTATTAGTTCATTTCTTAGGTAAGTTGGAGATGACCACTCTTTACCCACAAGTCCTGCTGAGGCAAATGTGCTACACATCTCTATCACAAACTAAATATAGTTTATTTCACATCTTGAAGTTGTTTCATACCTGTTTGTTTCCCACACTAGTTCTCGTGAAGTTGCAGTGAAGGAGGCATTATGAAGTAAAAGGAGTACTGAACACCGAGCAGAGTTTTCTCTCTTTGCTGGTGGGAAGGAAAGAGCATATAGCATCCAGAATTAGAGAGCCATGACTTTGAACTGGACATTCTGCTTTCCCACAGGTTGTCTGATCCTGGGCCTGTTATAGCTGATTCTTGTTTTTCAAGCTAGTTGTGTTCTGTAACATCTCTTTGCACATTGAACTAGCAAATACTAAATGATGACTCCTAAGGGAAATACAGGGTGAAGTTCCTGGGGCCTCTAGTCATCAACTATCAATACTTAGCTATTAATCAACTATCAATACTTAACATTTCTACTTAAAATGACCTCATTTAATACATAATATAGATTCATTAACATTGACCTCATAGTCCAATGTACGCATGCCTAAAGAAAATTTATTGAAAACATGTGTTTTCTCTGTAAGGACAGCCTGTTATGCTTAGGAACACTAGACTGCCCTTCAATATTACATTTGGGGGTCATTTTAATTATCAAAATTACCAACAAATATGACAAAAATATGCACTAAACAGACTGCAAAAGGAAAACTTGTTTATAGTATAAGAGCTGAAAGAAGGCAGAGTATAGCTTGCCTCAGCTATGATATGCATATTGCTCATGTCTCCAAATGACCTTGAGAGCTCAAGGAGTATTGACTTGCAGGAACAAATAAATTTTTGTGAGTTTGAAAATCTGCAAATACAGAATCTGAATAGTGAGTCTCCATAGTGACCTCCCTCATTCCACAGATTAAATGAGAGAAGGTAAGAAAAATGCTTTGAATGACTCCTGCTAATTCTTTATCACACCAAACATTTGCATTTTTTACCTTTTGGGCCTTGTCTGCCATGCTCCATCCTGACATAAGCAGATACCAAGAAACTGCCAGTCAAATGTACCATCTTTATCCCTAGTAACTAAATTAAAACTACTCTAATTCAAATAGAAAGGTGCTGTCCTGAACAGATGACAATCTTCTGGGGCACTAAAGTGCAGGGATCAGCACAGCCAGGCCACTCCAGAATGGGACTGACACAGGAAGACCAGAAACAGCTCCATCTCTCACGTGGCTGCATCATCTGCCATCCATGCTTCTCTCTGAGTGTCTGCTACACTTTTCTGCTTTTCTCAGCAGACTGATTTCCTCTGTTCTCTCTGGCTTCCTTGCACCCTCCTAATTTTGGCTCATATGTGATTCTAGCTTCCACAGTACTGACTCCAGCCGAACTTGGTGCTGGCACACACCTGCGGTCATTGGCCGTCTCAGTCATTCCCCTGCTCCATCACATAGGTGCTTACCCTCCCTTGGCTCCAGGGTTGGTCTTGGAGCCAACTCTGGCCGTTGACTCTCTCTCCTAAGAATATGATGTTTTCTTGGCTATCTTTTATCACTTCTGCCATTACTCAGAATATCTTTTTGCTGTCTGGTGGCTTTTGTTTGCTCAGAGTTTGTGTTTATTCATGGTTTCTGATTACTCATGAAGTCTGAGTACTGCTTTCTTTCTGAGTCTTTTAGTTTCTGCTCTTGGAGTTTTTCCTTTTTTGTCTCTCCAGTTTTGATTCCTAAAAGAAAAAAAAATCATTGATAGAATCAATTGCCATTTATTTGGATAAAATTTTCACACCCGGATACCCTGTAGGTGAATGCCCAGGTTATGAGCTACTCCTTCCACGACTGACAAGTTGTGGGCAGGGGCCAGTGTCATGGGGAAGGAGGTATATAGTATTGAATATGCTCACCTATGTTTATTGATTTATATCAAGCTGGTTGCCCAGATATCTCTCCTTTTCTAATATCCCAAGTTCAACTGATAAAGAAATCCTGCTAGTTCGACTTCCCAAAAATTCAGAAAGTAATCCCGACTCGCAATTCCCAAGCTACTCCGCATGACTGCTGGAGACTCTCAGTAACATACAGTCTAGTCTCAATTAAGGGGCTATTCTGAACACCCAAATCAGGTCACAATTCTCTTTTGTCTTACAGACTGTAGTGCCTTCCCATTTCACTCAAAACAAGAATCAAAATTTTAGCCCCATTTTGCTCAGATCTCATATTCATCATTTTCCCTTTGTCTACTCTACTCCTTTCACACTGGCCTCTGCTTTTTCTCATTTCAGGCATGCTCTCACCATTGGGCCTTTGCCCTAGCTACCTCACCACACTTCTTACAGACACTGACTTGCATAATTCCCTTTCATCTTGACTCAAGTCTTACCTTCTCTGGGGCCTGACTAACTTATTCAATACTGCAACTATAGTAGTAAATGCAGAACAGTAACTATGTGGTATTAGGTATAACAGTTCTCCACATATCTACTCCTTCTTACCCTGAAGCACTTTCATTTCTTCACTTATTACTTCCTAACACACTATCTTATTTATTGCATGTCTCCCCCTCCTAGAATGTAAGCTCCACAAAAATAGGTATCTTTGTCTATTTTGTTCCCTGTTATATATCAAGGAGGTAACACACCATAAATATTTGCTGAATCAAATCCCTTAGAAGGGAGGTATAAACCTGACAGGTACACTAAGACTTACATGAAATATAAGTCCTATGAAATATAAAATATCTCTTGCAGGAAAATTTATAACACTAAGGGTACATCTTAGAAAACAAAGACTCAGATCAATAATCTCAGTTCCCATTCAAGAAACCAGAAAAAGTACAATAAATCCAAAGCCAGAAGAAATAAAGAAGTAAATTAAATTGAAAAGAATACTAAAAATAATTCTACCCATATAAATTTTACAACTAAAATGAAATAGAGCAATTCCTTTAAAGATACTAATGCAACTTACCCATTATGAAAAAAGATCATTTCAAAAGTACTATAACTATTAAGGAAATTCTGATACATACTTAACAGAATGGTAAAATGGAAAATTACACCAAATGCTGGTGAGGATATAGCAAAACTAGATCATTTATACATTGCTGGTGGAACTATAAAATGGTATGGGCACTCTGGAAAATTTTTTGTTAATTTCTTAAAAACTAAACATGCAGCAGCTCACTTTCTTCCCACTTGTGCCTGTGTAAGTGTCCTTTATTTTTCTTTTACTTTTTATAGTAAATCTGTCCTTTTGGATAAAAAGGAAAACAACTAAACTAAACATGCAACCATCATGCAACCTAGCTATTACAATTCTAGGCATTCATCTCAGAGAAATAAAGATTACACATGCAAAATATCTGTATATGAATGTTTATAATGCTTTTGTTTGTAATTGTCAAAAGCTGGAAATCCAGATGTGCTTCAGTGAGTGATAGTAAAATAAATTGAGGTCATCTGAGAAAGAGGTAGAACAGCCAAGGAAGAGAGAGAGAACACAGTATTGATCATACAAAACCTGAATCAACCTCCAGAGAATTATGCTAAAGGGAAAAAGTAAAAAGATACATACCTGTTGTAGGATTTCATTTATAGAACATTCTTGAAATAATAAAATTATAGAAATGGAAAATAGATGGCTACCTGTGGTAACTGGGAGTAGAAGAATATAGGGCAACACTGGTGGTTCTTGTGGTGGAAATGTTCTGCATCAATGTCAGTATCCTAGTCATGATGCTGGACAAGAGCTTTACAAGATGTTACCAGTGAAGGAAACTAGGTTTGTTAGTCAAGGTTCTCCAGAGAAAGAGTCAACAGAATATACAGACAAAACCATAGATCTTAGCATGGATATATAAGAGGAGATTTATTACGGGAATGGAGACCGAGTAGTTCCATCACCTGTCATCTGCAGCTACAGAAACAATAAACCTTGTGATGTAGTTCAGTTCAAGCTCAAAGGTTTGAGAATCAAGGGTCAATGGTATAAATTTCAGTTCAAGACTAACAGCCAAGAACCAAGAGGTCTGCTGTGCAAGAGTGGGTAAAAGGATGTTTCAATTCAAGCAAAGAAAGCAAATTCACTTTCCTCCACCCTTTTTGCTCTATTCATGCCCTCAACTGATGATGTCCAGCTTCATAAGTAAGGATAATCTTTATTCAGCCTACTGACTCAAATGCTAATCTTGTCCATAGCATACTCACAGACACACCCAGAAATATTTCTCAGTTATCTGATCATCCCTTGGGCCAGAAAAGTTAGCACATAAAATTAAGCATTACACTGTAATAAAAAAAGGTACAAGGGATCTTTCTGTATTATCTGTTACAACTATATGTGAATTTATAATTACCTAATAATAAAAAGTTTAATTTAAAAAATTTCCCTTTTATGATACCATTATTACATTTAATTATAGTATTTGAGATGGGAAAGAAGTAAAACATTTTGGTAAATTTAATCATAGATTTTATATCAAATCTAGAAATGCTAAAATATGGAAGAGTACAAATCAGAAACCAGGAAATATATTGAGTTGTTTACTTGTATAAAAACACACATCAGACATAGAAAACCATTTGGGGGAAAGAGGAAAAAAAAAACAGTGATCATCTCTAAGTACAGGATTATAGGGGTTTTTTTTTAAGTTTATCTATATTTTTACATTTCCTTTTTTTCATTTTTAAATTTTCTATGTAAAAATATTACACATATTACCTCTGATTTTCAAAGCATGTCATTTTTCAGACATTATTTAGACCAACTCTTAATCCACTGCCTGGAAATCTGAAACCAGCCCCCAAATTATTGGCCATTTCAGTCTTTCATATCATAAAAATCAATATCTCCCAAAGCAGCTCAGACAGTTCTAATTATTAGAAATGAGAGCTTTTGAAAGCAAAGGTCTGTACTGTCTGTGCCTTCAGAGGGTTTAAGGACATGGATTTGGTTCAAGCACAGGTCAATTACTTGGCTTATTCATAGAGGGAAATGGTAAAGGTACACCGCCCACATGGCTCACAAAGGCAGGCTCTACTCAACAGTCTACCAGAGACACAAATATGGGAGAGCAAACAGACAGTGCAAATCCATCTCTCTGAACACCCTCTCTGGCACTGAAAAATTCTTTATTTCTTCAAATTGTCAGCAGGAAACATAAACAGATTCAGAAAGAGTTTATTACAATCAACAACCAGACATGAAAGTGTTAAAAAGCATCTCATTTACAACCAACACTTCAAGTCCCTATTAAATACTTTGATGTCAAACTAACAAGAATTTAGAGGAAAACTCCAAAACCTAATGACACAGTAAAAGGAAATCAGGCTAAAGAACTATCCCTACTCATAACTGGAAAGACTAAACAAATCATCTGGTAATACTTTCCATTCACAGAGTTAATGTGATATTAGTTATGGGGTATTAAGAGTTTTATAGACTAGAACTTGACAAAATAATTGTAAAATGCACACAAAAGGAAGCATGTTAGCACTCTGAGAGGAAATAAAGATCAGCTGCATAGCTCTTTCCTGGATTTGAAAACATTGTGATGTAATATAGCAGCAATGGTCAAAACCCTTGGGCAGTCCAACTCCCAATGGAAAGCGCTGTTCAGCATCAGCATGATGAAAAGGGGGAGGAAGAAGGCTACATCACAGACCACTGAGAGGCAATGGCTGGGGGGGGGGGCACTTTTCAGTTTGTAAAACTCAGCGAACTCTTCAAGGCAGCTCAAGTGAAAGATGGCTGGTTTTAGGTAAACATTTCACTCCATCTAAAGATGGAAACCAAGAACAGCTGGGCTTCAGTGCACTAAAACTATGAATCAGGGTAACTCTCTCCAAACTTCAAGAATCCTTCCTGACACCACTCTGAGGACTAAGCACTAGCTGGGTGTCACCCTACCTCCCACCCCGCAATCCAAGCCCATACAGCAGTAGCATCTTGGAAAGGATGTCCATTTCGCCACTTCACTTTTTGTTATCCCAAACGTAGAGGAATGCAGCTAATACCTAAAATAGAAATATTTGGGGTTTTTTTATCTCCCCCTTTTTTGCTTTTCCAGCTTTCCAACAGCTGTGTAACAAACTCCCCTGAATTAAATCTCTTCTGATTAACATGTCTAGTTTCCTGATTAGACACTGACTGATACATTGCCAGCTCCAACAGTGATCTTTGTTTTTGTTTTTTAAGCCAGTGTGCACAAACCACAAGCTGTTTCTCTTATGGCCATGTGTCCATTTCTGATCCAAAATGCCATGTCTAGAGCAAGGATAATTTCAGCAGATGATCCATCACCCCAAACTTTGCGATGAAGCTGATGGAGGAGAAGATGGGTATGTAAAATACTGAAGAGGACTGACAACTGAGAAAGGGCCACAAAGAGGTTTGATCACAGCTACCCAAACACATAAAGAACAAAGCCTGATATCAAATTCAGAAAAAATCAGCGACTGACAGTCACTATGATAATCAGCTGAGTCAAAAGCCAAAAGCAGGTGTATCTACTATCTCAGGGAGTAGATACTAGGACTGAGACAGACCTGGACAGAAGATGGCTTGTCAGGGTAGCTGCACAGACACATGCTGACACGAAGGCTGGAGAGTACCTAGTGTAGTCATAGAAAAGGAGCAACTCCATTTATCTGATTCTATCCTATGGTGACATACTCCCCACCCTTCTCCATCTTGTTGTTTTCTTAATAATTACTCTATATTCATTGTTAATTTTTATTTACTTCATTTTATTTGTAGAATTTCTCCTTTTTTCTCTTTGGGGTCACCCACTTCTGATGACTGATCAATTGTGGGAGGAAGGGAGAATAATAAAGGTCAAATTTCAACACCTAAAGAAAGGACACCTCTAGAGTCATGCCAGCCCAGAGCTCCCAATGAGAGCCAACTATTCCTTCCGCCATCCAATCTGTCACCATGAAAAATCAACATTGAGCCCCCAATATGGCACCCTTCCTCCAGAAGACCAACTAGTCACTTCATGGCAAGCTGGCTACAGTGGGAGGGGCAGTGACTCATCTTCACTGGAATACATACATGCTTTGGGTGTGGCTTTCCCTTTCTTGCCTTGGCCAGCAGCACTCTGTGAGCACATGCAGAGCGTCTGATACATTAATATAGAACCCAGAATAATATTTTTATTGGACCTAGGAGCCACTATCACAAGAGAGTAAGTACAACAATGACACACAACTATGGAAACCACTTTTCCTATTTCATATATGAAAGAAAATCAGCAAAGTTTGGATATAAAGGAAAAATAGACCCACAGAGACTGTCAGCATATCAAAGTGATTACTGTGAAAAAAACTCCCTATAGCCAGCTTCACCTTTCAGTATCAGTCACCACAAATGCTCCCTTTGAAACCCTTACATCCCCATTGAAATGATCTGTAGCATTCAACCGAAACAGGCACTTCCATATAATGGAATTTTATATCTCTTTAATTTCTTGCTTAGTTCACATACAGACTGCATCTGACACGGGGATAATGATACCCTGAGTTTAAATATGCAAGCCTTAGTTACTGCATCAGGATGGTAAATTATCAGATGCCAGTGTTATGTGTTTGTTTTAACGTGATTACTTTCTTCCTTTTTACTGAGAATAACGCCAACTATGTAAGTTAGATCCTAAGAATGGAGAAGCAGTGAAGAAAGCAGTGGGCTTTTTTTCCTGCTGTTTTCCTACCAATCTCTTTTCCAAGATACGCCTTAATTTTATTTTGCTCCAGAAATAAATCTTCCCTTTCCTTCACACAGTACCAATTCTTTTCAAGATTATACATACAATTACACAGAAGCCATGTACTTAAATAGAGTGATGAAATGGCCTTTTGAAGATGCAAGTGGGATACCACTTTGGAGGCATCCTTGCAAAGACAGAGTGGCATCTTCCAGGATGCATGTATAATAGATTGACAAATATTCCCTGTACTTGAGGAAAGGAAGCAGGAGCTATTCTGCTAACCATCTCCTTATCATCACTGATGATGATCCACATGTGGTATTTATGCTTCTTGTCCCACCTACTTGAGTCCCATAAAAAGTGTTAGACTCTAATTTCTCAACAGAATCGTGGAAAGCTAGAAAACAATGAAGCAATGCCTTTAAAATTCTGTGAGAAAATTAATTTCAACTTAGAGCTCTATACCCAAACTATCAATGAAAAGTGCTACTAAAATAAAGACAATTTCAGATATGCGAGGTCTCTGAAAATTTACTTTTCATGGCCTTTTTTTCAGAGAGCTATTACAGGATGAGCTCCACTAAGCCAAGTGAGTAAACACAAGAGGAAAATATAAGGTTAGAAAACTAAAAGCTCTAATAAGAGAGATGCAGAAGGAATTCCCAAAATGATGAGAAAGGAAGTCTCAGGATGACAGCCAGACAGCTGGCCTAAAGAATAACCAGTCCAGACTGGAGCTGGACAATGAAAAGCTCCAGGATGACAGCCAGAAGAGACATCTGTGAGAAAACAAATAAAACTGGTAGAGTGAGAGATTTATAATTCTGTCAGAGGGCTTGCACAGAAATTAATGATTACTCTATAGAAAGAGAAGTTTAAAAAAAAGGCAATTATTAACCCAAGAGAAAACAAAATGATTGTATAAGACACAAAATGGGCAGCAAGCAACTTACCTGTGAACACTATTTCCATTGCATAATAATGTAAACACTGCAAATGGGTTTAACTAAAATTGTGCTAATAATTATAATGGGAGGATGGTTACAGGTAACAGGAGTGTATAGAGAATGATGTTAGAAAATGAAATCCTACCCTCTATAATATTGAAATTAGGAGAAAATACATAAACTGAAAAACTCAAAGGAAAAGAAAAACCAGAAGACACCAGAAGAAATAACAAAAAAATATAAATACAGTTGGTTCTGTCAAGCAGAAATCAGAGAAGGGGAGAATAAAGGGACTCACATTTCGTTTTGTTGTTATTAAAAACCTTGTATTTGACTTTCATTCCAACAGCTTATATATTTTGATTTTTTAAGTGACTAAAGTTATTAAAAAGTGAATTAGAAGGAAATAAGGTAGAAAGAAAATTGGATAGAAAAATAAGATGAAGTTAGCAATATTAGATCTAGTATACATCATTGCTAAAGATAGGCTGAAAATTTGGTTCTGAGCTTTTTAGCAGCTGATACAAAGAGGGAAATATGATCATTTATACAATTTCACAATGTCCAAGAGACAAAAACAAAACCACTTACTCAAAAGAAATCTCTCTATTCCTGGTACTGAGATCTAAGAGACATTTTCCCATCTGTCCTCCTAAAGAGGTCACTGTGACGTAGCAAACCACATCCTCATCAGCATGAATACAGTAACAGTAAGCCTCATGGAGCTGTTCCTTATTATGTCTTTCAATGTAGGGCAATGGCAAAATGCCAGTGCAGAGTCCAGAAAAGGTAATTTCAGGAGGAGATAAAAATCTGTTTTCTGTAGAGAGGCATTAAGCATGATGGCTAGCAATGTGGACCAGGTGCCTCTAACAATAGAAGTGTGGCATTAAGTGGAAAGAAAAGATTGTTTCAAAGTCTTAACACTGACCAGTTAAATCTCCAGTTCCTCCTATTCAAATGCAGCACAGCCAAAGACTACACTTTCAGCACTCTAGAAGTCAGGTTTATTCTCTTAAAAGGCTGGGTCAAAGGTTCTAGGTTTGGTGAACCAGACAGCTGATAACAGGATTAGAGGTAAGTCTCCATTGTGAGTGACAAGCTCCTTCCACCTCCAGCCTCCAGTCTCCACTCTTGTTCTTCTGAAAAGTTCCCAGAGGGCTGAAAGACAGGTTTATAACTCTAATGCAACAGAATTTTTCTGACAGACCATGGTTACTTATAGCTATAGTAAGCCCTTTAATAGTTTGTATGAAGTGACCATTTCAACATCTGAAGCTTTGGTAGAAATCGTAGAAATACACCTAAATGTCCCCCCTGAAATATGGCCCAGGCAAAGAGGGTTGTATGTATGGAGAGGGAATGCTCAGGGAGGTGCCCAAGAGAAATAAGGCAAAGAGCACATTTCTAAGAGTCCTACAGAATGATAATTATTACCAGAGACCTGAGTCTGGCCCTCACCTCTTCAATTCTAAAACCTAACTCTCTGGCAGACGTAGAATGGATTCACAATAACTGAGTTCACAACACAGATGTATTATGCACAACAATCTTAGCCACATTCTGATACACAAGAAAACCCATTTATTTCTGTTTGTTTCATTTAGTTTTTCCTCTCATGTTTCTCCCTCCCATTTTACCCCCACTTCCCTCCTTTGCTAGATGTTTCAATTCTATAGTCTACTTGTTAGCTTTTACTATTTCTTGTCCTTTTGTTCAATCTGTCTGTCCATCCATCCATCCATCCATCCATCCATCCATCCATCCATCCATCCATCCATCCATCCATCTATCTCATATACAAGTGATACCATATGGTATTTATCTTTCTATTCTTGAAATCAACTCTAACTCCACACCTCCATCCTGTAAGCTGGAGGAATTCAATCTAAGTAAATCCTTGCAAAGGCACTGCTGGTCTGGTTGCTGACTAGTTACCCACTGTTATAGTATGAATGGTGACCCTGGCTTTTTTGATGGTTGGAAACCTTCAGTGCCCAGGATTCACTCTCCCTGGGCACTTGTGCAACCTTTTCCCTCTGAGGTCTTGCACCTTTTCAGACTCTGACATCTTCCCCTCATGAAAATTCCTTAAGATCCTTTCTCTCTGAGACACCAGATATTGTCTGACCAGTTTAGCTTACTCAGCGGATGGAAAACACCATTAATTGGAAGTCCCTCTTTTTTACAAAATTCCAAATTTGCCAAATTCCAGGAGGTAAGGAATTACAAAACTTCACTGCCTTCTGAGATGTGGGGAAGAGAAAAATATAAGGATAACAGAATAAAATTAATATTTTAAAAATAATTTTGACAAACCTACATTAAACCAGAAAAGTTACTTCACTCATTTGCAATAAGCCAAATGAATATCACAGCAACAGGTCATAGCCAAGGGGCTAGACCATCTCTCCTTCTTTAAAGGAGATGTTTGTAATCCTAATTACGCAGTTGTTTGGTAAGCCTGGAATCAAAACCAGAAGCATTAAAACAATTCAACATTTGAAGGGGTCAGGCTATCATAACTTGATGTATCAGTCCAAGAACAGGGATTCACTCTCAGGGCCCCAGAAACACTGGAGGTTCACTGGAAAATAGTCCTCTTAACCTATGTTCACTTTGAGAATGTCCTTGCTTGTGGAGTTGCAATATTCACAGGCATTTGGCTAGGTCTCTTTCCCGGGAGAGCACTTGGAAGAACACCACCACCATTTGTCCTAGAAACTGCTCTTTCCCTGTGCTTCCACAACTCACCACTTCTTCCATCAAATAACCCATCAGTGCTGCTGGCCCAGGGTTCCTGACTCTTTGGAATGATTTTACATAAATCTGTTCCAATCAGTTACAGAGGGACTGTCATTCTGGTGTCTCAAACACCACATATAATTCTTTGTTCTTGGTTTAGCCTTACTGTGCCTACCACATCCTGATGATGGTCTATGTAAAACATATATTAGCAGCTCTTCAATGTTGAATTCTAAACACCAGAAGCACCCAAAGGAATTATCATAATTTTTAAATAATTATAACTTTTAAAATTACATCATTGAAACTATTCAAAAAGAGATAACTATTAAATGCAGTGTGCATGATGAGTGAAATCTGAATGGAAATGATCCAGTAATATTGGCACCGAAATAAGATTTTTTTAAGTACTGAATATACACTATTAAGTATTAATTGATCTCACTGTAAAAGTTGTTGGTTAAGGCCAGGCACAGTGGTGCATGCCTGTAAATAGCAGCCTAGGAAGCTGCGACTGGAGCCAGGGATTGCGGTTCGAGTCCCGCCTGGGGCAACATAGCGAGACCTAGTCCCCAAAAAAATAGCTGGTAAGCACCAAACTGAAGAGCACAACTTTGAGCAGGAGGGAAAGGGGGGGGATGGAGTGGAGGGGGGGTAAACCCTGGGGATTACAATGTTGTGAAATTTATATATAAATTTAAAAAAAAAAGAAAAAAATAGCTGGGCATGATGGCATACGCCTGTAATCCCAGCTACCTGGGAAGCTGAGGCTGGGGATTGCTTGAGTCTGTAGTACCCCGAGCAACATGACCCTGCAGTTCCACAGGCAAAAATAGCAAGACCTAGTCTAAAAAAAAAAAAAAAAAAGTTGGGTATTTTTTTTTTGGTAACAGTGTATTTTTAGGATAATTATGCTACATTAAGGTATCTAAACTTCAGACATCAAGACTTTGGTAGAGGACAGACAAGCCCATAACATTTCCCACCACTCTTTGCAAGGAAATAATGACATTCTCATTCAAGACTTGCACTTAATTTGTGAAGTACTTAAAACTAAAATTTATGGTAATTTCTCACCTATATATTTAAGTGCTTATCAAGTATTTTTGCTATGTTCTGTTTTAAAGGGGGAATAAAGTATAATAGTAGTAATAGGAATAGATTTCAAAATCATTTTTCCCATATAAAGATTAGTAAATCATCTCTGCAAGAATAAGATTGAGCCTGTTCAAGTTCTGCTTAATTATCTTATAGCCTCTAGTTTGCCTTCTTTATAATCTTATTTTCCTTCACTACTTTTCTTAAAAGGGCATAATCATCACTACTAATGAGATCTTCCCAATCTTAATCAATTCATTATGTTCAATATAGCCCCCATCCCAAAAAAATATACTAGCCAACAAGTCTCATGAGTGATTTTGTAATAGCTTTATGAATCAAGATAAATGGATATACTGTAGCATGTCAGGACTCCTAAAGAAATTCCAGTATAATTTTAGGATTCCAAAGGCAATATATGAGAAAAAGAAGTTTTTCTAAGTTCACTTCCACTGGTTTCAGAGTAAAAGTTAGCATAATGTTTCTATCAAGTTGTGCTGTTTTATTTTTATTTGATTCCTTGACTATTTATGAAACACATGAATGTTTATGAAATACATAAATATATTTACTTTGAGCTTTGCTTTCCTCCAACTCATGCATAACGACCCCTTTTTATTTATGTAAACTTGAAATAATAATAATAAGCCAGTTGTGTTCAGTTCTGTCCTTTGAGATGAAGAGATGCAGTCATAGCCCCAGAGGGCAGTCATATGGTCTCCATTGCCTCTGAGTATGATTACAAGTAATGACTGTGCTCAGAATCTGTTCAGATGACCTTCATCCAAGAAACATTTTTGTTTAATACAGAATACCAGGTATTAGGAAAAGATGAAGCTGAAAAGAGTTAACAAGTTTTGTTTTGCTAAGACAAAAAGAAGGGCCCAGTCCCATGCAATACTGTCACCTACTGACTCTGTCCTGTTGCACTTGGGGTGTCAGTACAGAATCTGTCCCCTTATCTCTGGCTAGTATGTCTACTATCCTCACTCCTTGGCCAGGAGGGTCCAAGGACATAGGGGGAGTGGCCCACTAGTGTCACATTGTATGAGACAGCAAGATTATCTCTTTGGGTCTGATTTTTACTGCAGGGAAATTATAAAGCCAGATTACTGTACATAATGGGGCTCCCTCTGAGAGGCTAGAGTGAAATTTAGAAGTCTTTCAGTCCACTTATCAAAATGCTTACAGTTCCCATTTCATGGCAGATGAAACAATAATAAATAATAAGCAAAGGAAATTAATCCACATCCGGAGGATTTTATTAAGTTAAACAACAAAAGTTATGCAGATCCAAGTCCATGTTTCATATTAAAATTCACAGCAACCAATAGGCACATTTTATCAAAGTTCTTAAGTAGACATTGCAATGTGTCTTTTTCACTAGTGAACATCATGGGTCTAACTGGAAAACAAACAATGATCATATACATCAGGGTTTTTAATCATTTTTCTTCTGGCAATATAGCATATAGATGTACAGATAAAGAACTATCATATGGAGTCCACAGAGAAGTAGACTTTTTTTTAATACTGAAATTTAATTTAATATTTATAGCAAGTATCTTCTAAAGTATCTTGGTCTTTCAATTAGTACAAGATAGGGATGAGGAATATTAGATTAGGTTATTAGTTATACTTAGCAGTCTTAAACTTTGTTCTACATTTGGGATTTTTTTAAACATATTTTGGCTTATAATGTGCATCTAACTTTTTGTTACATATGCCACTTAATATATATATCTATGTGATGTGTATACTCAGTGGGGTGTTGATAAGCCAGCCCTTCAAAAATACCTGATTTATCACCTTTACCGAATTTCCACATTATAGACACTTCTAACTCAGCCAAATTTCAAGCTAGCAATCTGATGCCACTTAATATGGAATTAGGAAAAGATATGCACAATTGGGTCTTGTGAACCAATTCAAACAGGCACTAATACACCATCATCTGTATACATATATGGACGTACACATAAGTATGTATTTAGACAGATTATACACATGCATCATGCATGCACACAAACATCAAGAGTGTTATAGAGTAGTGAGGAACACTGAAGCCAGTACTAAGCTCTAATGCTTACTAATTTCATGACTTAGGGCAAATTACTTAATTTTTTTGTGCTTCAGTTTCTCTTATGCACAATGAACATAATTTTAACACTTAATAGGCATGTTCTAATGATTAGAAAACTAACATTTAAAGTAATAACAATAGTGCTTGCTTCAGCAGTGCATATACTAAAATTGGAAAGATACAGAGAAGATTAGCATGGACCCTGCGCAAGGATGACACAGAAATTCGTGAAGCATTCCATATGTTTAAACAAAAACAAAACAAGAAGCCCAATAAAAATAATGAGGAGAACTAAAAAGACACTTCTCCAAAGAGGAAATACAAATGGCCAACAGGCACATGAAAAATTGCTCAACGTCACTAGCAATCAGGGAAATGCAAATCAAAACCACAATGAGATACCACCTTACACCAGTAAGAATGGCCCACATCCAAAAAACGGGCAACAAGTGCTGGCAGGGATGTGGAGAGAAAGGAACACTCTTACCCTGCTGGTGGGAATGTAAACTGTTCCAGCCACTATGGATAGCTGTGTGGAGGACATAAAATGGAACTATCATTTGACCCAGCAATTGCTCTCCTGGGAATCTACCCAAAGGAGACTTCAATGTTTGTACAAAGGGACATCTGTGCTCGGATGTTTACTACAGCACTATTTATAATTGCAAGGATAAGGCCGAGCACAGTGGCTCGTGCCTGTAAGCTTCAGCCTATGAAGCGGCCGGGGTTAGGGGATCGCGGTTCGAGTGCCACCTGGGGCCCTTAGCGAGACCTAGTTCCAAAAAAATAGCTGGGCGTGGTGGTGCGCACCTAAATCCCAGCTACCTGGGAAGGTGAGGCTGGGAATTGCTTGAGTCTGTGGTACCCTGGGCAACGAGAGCCTGCAGTTCCACGGGCAAAAATAGCGAGACCTAGTCTAAAAATAAATAAATAAAATAAAAAATAAAAAAATTATATATATATATATATATAATTGCAAGCAACCTAAATATCTCAAAACAGATGACTGGATGAAAAAGATGTGGTATATATACACAATGTAATATTACTCATCAATTAAAAATGACACATTGGATGATTTTATGAGAACATGAACGAACTTAGAAGAAATCAGGTTAACAGAAACAAGTCAAAAAGAAAAAGACAGAAACCAAATGGTTTCACTATTATATAGGATATAGGGGGGAAAATAAAAGCCATGAGGAAAAGTCAAAATAAGCTAACAACAAAACTGAAGCACACAACTTGGGGTGGGGGGAGAGGGTGGGAATGGTCAAGGAGGGGGGTGAACTCCAGGAATTACAAAGATATGAAATTTATATATATTTAATAAAAAATAAAGTACTAATAATAGACAAAAGTGGTATAAAAGTATTAACTTTTGTTGTTGTTATTAATACTATCTTTATATACCTACAGAAAAATATATAGATAAAATTTGTCAGGATCTTGCATACCAGAAGCAGCTGATACTTTCTACCTCTGTCTCCTGTTCCATTGCCCAACCTCTGTCTCATCTCTCCTCTTCTTCCATATGCAATTTAAGGTTGGTCATACAGGGATTAAGTTCCACCCCAAACAGAATCAGCAAATCTGTAGATTGAAGCAAATCCCAATTCCATTGTTCCATTACTGAACTTCATGCCTACTGTGTTTCCTGCTTGTACTGCGCCATCAGTGCCCAGGAGCTCTCATTCTGGGAGCATTGCCCTGGGTTTAGGTACCTCACTGTACCCAGTTCTTAGAGTTGGTTGCCTCTCTTCTATTGGTTTCCCATTAGCGGCTTATCCTGACAATTGAGTGTGTACCTGGATCTCTGGACCTGAACTGCTAGGTTCTGACCTCATGACTCATTGAATCCTAGCTGATGGTCTTGTTTTGGTCCCTCCCCAGTTCTTATCCAATTTCACTGCATTCCTAATTTTCTTGAGCCGAGGCATCTATTTGAAAACCTAAAATCTATAAGCATGCTAGTGAGTTTTTAACCTGGGTTTTCCAAATAATGTCAATTTTAAATACTCTCTTTTTTTATTTGTGTTTTGGTATACAAAATATATTGCCCAGAGAATTTCTATTGTTTCATTAACAGAAAATAACTACAAAACCCCATGATGAAATACATACTTTTTCTTCAATTCAAAAATATGATCATGGTCTGTTCAACCCATCAGGTTCCAATACTGAAGTAGCCACCATTCTTAGTGCCTGAACCAAACCACCAGGCAGGTTCTACTATAAAGCAGTACCTTATTATAACATGGAACTGACCTGGAAATAAGGCAAAGTTTAGAAATGGCTCAGACACCTCCCTGTCTCAGCTTTCAAACAATGGCAGGAATGACATATATACCATGCTCACTTAAAAAATTATTTACTCCACGTGTAGGTACCTATTATAATCATCTGATAGTTGCTATTTGAAGATAATGGAGGCAAACAACTTGATTGTTTTCCTCCTTTTAGTACCTACATATGTATCAGCAACTATCTTTAACTGTTGGCACCTCAAAATATTATTGGTACCTCAAAATATTATATCCATTCATTGCCACTTCAATATTAGGGTAGTTAACAGATTTGCTTCTACATCTTACAATTTAATGCATTAATAAAGCACATAATAAAGCATGATGTGTATATCATGCTTGTTTTTTATACCATGATAACTACATTTCATAGAACTGGTATTTTTATTTTTATGTCATGTTTTAAAACATCTTTACTAAGACATAATTCACACACACACAAAATGTTCAACCAAAAAATGCCTGACAGAGAAGTTAAGGTTATCACTGAATTTCTGCTATATTTAAAGTGGATACAAAACTGTTTCAGCAATGCAGACAATTAAGTGTTGTGGCAGGTAGTGGTGCTGTTGGTAAAACATGCCTCCTGATATCCTACACAAAAATAAGTTTTCATCTGAGTATGTACCAACTGTTTTTGACAACTACGCCATCATAGTTAGGGCTGGTGAAAAGCCATTTACTCTTGGACTTTCTGATAGTGAGGGAAAGAGGACTATGACAGATAATGACTGCTGAGTTATCCACAGTAACAGTAAGCACACAGATGTATTTCCAGTGTGCTTTTCAGTGGTCTCTTCATCCTCATTTGAAAATGTGAAAGTGGGTGCCTGAGATACTTACCAACCTTCAAAGACTCCTTTCTTGCTGGGTGGGTACTGAAATTGATCTCAGAGACAACCCACTACTATTAAGAAATTTGCCAAAAACAAACAGAAGCCTCTCACTCTATAGATGAAAAGCTGATCTGTGACCTGAAGGCTGTCTAGTATGCGGCATGTTCTGCACTCACACAGAAAGGTGTAAAGAATATATTTGATGAAGCAATATTGGCTCCAGAGTCAAAGAAGATCTGCTATGAACACCTCTCTAGAATCCTCTCTGCCAAACCGGTTTTGGCATCATGCTGAAAGCAATGTCTAAATCAAACTGAAGATTAAAAATTAAAAATTTATTTTTTCAATAAATATAAATGTCTTATACCTGCCTACATACACTCATGTGAAATGAGCCCATAGGTAGGACCCCAATCCCTTTCAACACTAGTTTATTTTGAGTAATTGCATATTTTCAGAAGAGAAATCAGTACTTGTATTTTGTTTTTAAAAAATGTATTTTGTTGCTTAAGAGCAAGGATTGCTTCTGATGACTCTAATAGGCTAATTAAGATTGTTGAGGCTGCTCCTGGGTTCTACTCTTGAGAGTAATCTGGAACATCTAGGTTCCTATCCCATTTATTCCTTTCTCTTTTTTTTTTTTGGGGGGGGGGGTAGTGTGAGATTTGTTTTCATTGTCATGCTTTTTAAGTTCACTGACTATGATACAGCCTGTAGTAAGAGAGGGATAGGTTGATTCTATATTCCACTTCCTAGATGATCTAGTTTACAAAGCATGTTTCCCCACTGGGTGCTTTTAGGAAAGAATAGAGTAAAATGCCTGATTTAATAACATACTTCTTTCTGAAGGTTGCCTTTTCTCTCCACCATTGAGGAGGTCCCATATTTGATGAAGTTTCTGAAAGTGGATGAAACCTGTCTTGCCCCTCCTCTTTTTTAGGATGTACCACATATGTGGCTGTGACTTTCAAGGAGATTTAATTTATTATTTTAGAAGTAATTTCTAGTTTCTTTCACTGATAAATGAAAAGTCTTGCACCTTTTGAAATACATCAAATGGATTGAGTAAATAACTAAAAAACATAAAAGTATTTTCCATTTGTCTTATATGATTAGTATAGACATGCAGCTTAATGATATGATAGTCACAGAACACAGCTGAATGTCTGGTATGGAGAGGAAAGATGAGGAGATGGATATCTATGGAATAGTCCACATCATCCTTCAACCTATGAGGATGGAAGGTACTTCATTCAGAAACTACTGGTAGGGTGGAATAGGGTGGGGTAAGGTGTGGTAGCGTGAGATGAGGTGTGGTGGGGCAGAGAGAAGTTGAACAACAACCAGGGGAATCCCCGAATTTCTGTGAAATTTCCCTAAGCAGGAAATTGAGGCTCTCTAGTTTAATAAAAATATGAAGAGTCTTATCAAGGCTCTTCATAAATATTAATAGGAATTCTAAGCCCCTCATTTTTGCTGCAATTTTCCCACTTTCAAAAATGTTTAGATAAACTTTTCCACCTTCCCCAAATCCTAATTCTAAAAGATTAACTGATAAGTCAATGCTTTCTCTTGTCTCATTTCTTTGTATATGCATTCTTTTCAGGAGTATTAAACAAACAAAAAAGCCTTCAAAAAAATAAATAATCCTCACCCATTTAAAGTACATAATTCAATGGCTTTACTCTATTAGTCACAAAGTTGTGTAACACTACAATCTAAGTTTAGAATATTTCGTCACCACCAAAACCCATTATTCAGTAGCAGTCATTCCCCACTCTCGTTCCCTCCACTGGCCAGCCCTGAACAACCACTAATGGACTCCCTATCTTTCTACATTTGCCTGTTCTGGGCCATTCACATAATGGAATCATATGTGGTCATTTGGAACTGGTTTCTTTCATTTAGCATAAAGTTTTTAAGGTTCGTATAAGTTGTATCACGTATTAGGACTTCATCTCTTTTCATCACAAAATAATGGTCCTTGTTTGCCTACGCTATAGGCAAGGGAGCAAAATTCTGCCACCTGAAAATGTCTTTGGGAGGGACTCCAAAGGTTCAGTGGAGGTTGTTTTAGAAAAGATACTTAAATGTAAACTTTTTCCTACGAGGGCTTCTCCCAGGAAGAACTCACTCCTTTCCTCTTTCCAGCAGAGAAGGCAAAACTTAATTTCCAAAATTTTGTTTGCTGTGCCTCCTAGGTAAATAACATAACTAAACTTTCCCTTTCTTCCCCTACCCTCCCTGTCTTTCTTATGCAATTTAAGATAGCTTCTGCAGTCATGTGGGTAAGTTACTCAGCCATGGTGGGTCTCTCCCACGTATACAGGAAGTATTATTAGTTTATTTATTTAACTTATTTATTTAAAAGTTATTATTAACTTTTTAAATTTTTTCTCATATCAATCTGTCTGATACTTGTTTGATTATTTGCCAGCCTAGATGAATCTAGGGTATGGGGTAATTTTCTACTGAGCCCCACATATACTTTGTTTATTCATGCTGATGACTCATTAGGTTGTTTCTACTTCTTATCTGTTGTAAATAATGCTGCTGTGAACATTCACATGTAAGTTTTTATGCTGATCTATGTTCTTACTTTTAATGTGTTTATACCATTGGAATTCCATGGTTTATTCCATAGGAATGAAATTGATGGGTCATATGCCCAACTTTTTGAAGAATTACCACACCATTTTCCACAACTGGTGCACCATTTTATGTTATCAACAGCAGTGTTTGAGGATTCAGTGTTTCAATGTCCTCTCCCACTGTTATTATTGTGTTATTTTTGCTATAGCCAGGCCAGTGAGTATGAAGTTATATTTTATTGTGGTTTTGACTTGCATTCCTTTAATGGCAAATGATGTTCAGTGATTTTTCATGAGGTTATAGGTCATTTGTATACCTTTTGGGGAGAAGTGTATGTTCAAATTCTTTGCTTGTCATTTGACAAAGTTCAATATCCATTTATGATGAAGGTCCTCAAAATTCTGGGGGGTAGAAGGAACATACCTTAATATAATAAAAGCAATATATGACAAACCCACAGCCAATATCATCCTAAATGGTTAAAAACTGAAAGCCTTCCCTTAGAGATTGGGAACAAGGCAAGGCAGTCCACTCTCACTACTACTTTTCAATATAATTCTTGAGGTCCTAGCTAGAGCAATAAGGCAAGAGAAGAACATACAAGGAATCCAAATAAGGAAAGAAGAAGCAAAATTATCACTGTTAGCAGATGACATGATATTTATAGAGAAAATCCTAAAAACTCTACAGAAAAACTAATGAAAATAGCCAGGCACTGTGGCTCGTGCATGTAAGCTTCAGCCTATGAAGCGGCCGGGGCTAGGGATCGCGGTTCGAGTCCCGCCTCGGGCCGTAGCGAGACCTAGTTCCAAAAAAATATAGCTGGGCGTGGTGGCATGTGCCTGTAATCCCATCTACCTGGGAAGCTGAGGCTGGGGATTGCTTGAGTCCATGGTACCCCAGGCAACGAGAGCCTGCGGTTATACGGGCAAAAATAGCGAGACCTAGTCTCAAAGAAAAAAAAAAAAAAAACTAATGAAAACAATAAACCAGTTCCGTAATGTAGCCAGTTACAAAATCAACACACAAAAATCAATCACCTTCTTATATGCAAAAAAATCAGTCTGAAGAAAAAGAAATTAAGAAAACCACTCCATTTACAATTGTACCAATGAAAATTAAATACCTGGGAATAAACTTAACAAAAGACATGAAAAACCTATACAAAGAGAACTATAAAATGTTGTTAAGATGGGTGATTGCATGGGCTAGGTGTTCCAGAGATTTCTGGGCTCTTGCACCCCGTGGCCAGCCATGGTGGCTGGTCAGACCACACCGCATACACAGATGATTCCCACCCTTTGTCTGCAGGTAGGGGGACTGCTAGGGATCTACCTCGGTGTGGCTGAGTCAGCAGTCGCACACCCACAAACTTGGATCCAAGCAAGGTTCCGGCAGAGTGGGGGGGTGTCAAAAGCCCTTCCTGTTTTACTCTCACTCTACTCCATTTAGTCCCCTGGAAGAATAAGAAGAAGCGAAGAATACAAACACTGACATAAAATATGTGAGGGACCAGGTAAAGATCCTGCCTACATATCTGAGCAGTCTGCAAGAGAAGAAATACGGAGAAAGTCAAAGCATAATGGACAGAGAAATGACAATGGTGATGACTTATCACAGAATCAAACCTACGGCCTCACTGGGAGCATATGGGGCATAATTCCAGACTGATAAGGCATCTAAGAGTACAAGGTACCCAAGGCCATCCCTAGGAGAACAAAGCCACAGAGCCTAGGCATCAGCTTCACAGCAAAGTGGCAAACTAAGGGAGGAAAAATGACCTGCAAAGGACTTCAACAGATGCCTTTCCATAACGAGTAACTTCTTTATTGACAATGGCTGGGGATGAGCTCCCCTAAGCCAGAGGACAGAGATATAAATCGAAGAGACAGCAAAACAGCACAAAGGATGAACAATGAGTGATCTCAAATGAGCACGGACAGGCTGCCCAATACAAAGTTAAGACCAAAAACCTACCAGCACATTTACTGTGTCCCAGGAACATAGTCCCTTACCCAGCAAAAGGACACTGCCACAGGAAAAAAAAAAAAGAGAGAGAGAGAGAGAGACCAATGGACTTAACATTGTCTTAACATTGTTTGATGTCAATAAACATCAAAGAGGGAGGAGTCAGGGTGAATAGAGGGGGTGTCAGGGGGAGGGGAAGGCAATCCAATAATCAATGACTGATGTAAGAAATTTAAAAAAGTTAATAATAACAAAGTAAATTTTTAAAAAATGCTAAGAGAAATAGAAGACACAAAGAAATGGAAAGACATTCCTTGCCCATGGATTGGAAGACTCAACAATATCAAAATGGCCATCCTACCAAAAGCAATCTACAGATTTTGTGCAATTCCAATAAAAATCTCAGTAACATTCTTTAAAAAAATAGAGCAAATACTATTGAAATCTATATGGAATAAGAAAAAAACCTCGAATAGCCAACGCTCTCCTGACAAAAAGGAGAGTGAATGGAGGGATTTCACTCCCGGACTTTAAATTATACTACAAAGTGGTAATAATTAGGACAGCATGGTACTGGAGTAAACACAGACACACAGACCAATGGAACAGAATTGAAAATCCATAAATAAAGCCACACATGTATGACCAACTAATCTATGACAAAGGGGCAAAAAATATACAATGGAACAAGGATAGTCTCTTCAATAAATGGTGCTGGGAAAAGTGGACAGCTAGATACAAAAGAATGAATCTAGACTACTCCTGCACACCATGTGCAGAAACTAACTCAAAATGGATAAAAGACTTGGATGTAAGACCTAAAAACATAAAATACATAGAAGAAAATATGGGCAAAACACTCCAAGACCTATATTTCAGAAACCTCTTTCAGGACACATCTATAGATGCTTAAAAAATGAAGGGAAACATAAACAGCTGGGACTATATCAAAATAAAAAGATTCTGTACAGCAAAAGACAATAACCAAAACAAAAAGAAACCAACCAAATGGGGGAAAAAACTTTGCCTCCCATACAGGTGATAAGGGTCTGATAACAAAGACCCACGAAGAACTCACACAAGTTAACAAAAACAAAGCAAAAAGTCCAGTCAAAAAATGGGGTAAAGAGCTAAAAAGACACTTCTTGAAAGAAGACATAAAAATGGCCAACAGACATTATTTAAAAAATGTTCAACATCACTAATAATGAGGGAAATATAAATCAAAACCACAATGAGATACCATCTTACACCAGTAAGAACGGCCCATTAAACAAACAAACAAACGGGTAACAAGAAGTGCTGGTGGGGATGTGGAGAGAAAGAAACACTTTTACACTGCTGGTGGGAGTGCAAATTGGCCCAGACACTATGGAAAGCTGTGTGGAGGACCCTTAAACTACTGAAAATGGATCTACTATTCAATCCAGCAATCCCACTTCTGGAATCTACCCAAAGGATACAAAAACACTAATTCAAAAAGATACCTGTACTTGAATGTATATTGAAGCACCATTTACAATAGCCAGGATATGGAAACAACCCAAATATCCCAAAACAGATGAATGGAAATAGATCAGAAAGTTGTGGTACATGTAAACAATAAAATATTATTTATCAATCAAAAAAGCCAAACAAGTCATTCGCAGCAACATGGATGGAGCTAGAAGGAATCATGCTAGCAGAAATAAGCAAGAAAGAAAAAGAAAAATACTGGATGGTCTCACTTGTATGTGGGCTAGAGGGAAAACAAACAAACAAATGGACAAAAATTTTAAACTGTCAGCAGAATTGAAGCATAGAGCAAGGTGGGGGAGTGCAAAATCAGGAGTAGGAGGGGCACAAAAGATTAAGATGAGGGTTCATGGGTGACAAGGTGATGGGAGAACCTCGGGGTAGGCAACAATGTAAAATAAAATAATTCTTTGCTTGTGTTTCAATTGGATCATTTGATTTTTTTTAATAATTAAACTGCAAGAGTTCTTTATATATGCTGGATAAAAGTGCTATTTCAGGTATATGACTTACAAATACTTTTCTCCATTCTTTGGGTTATCTTTTCATGGTATTACAAGAAAGAAGTTTCCAATTTTGATGTAATATAATTTTTTTTCTTTGCTGCTTGTGCTTTTGGGGTCATATCTAAGAAACTATTCCTAAGTGATAGATGGACAACTGTGTGACTGTATCAAAAACCACTTAGTATTGAAGTACTGAATTGTATACTTTGAGTAAAAATATGTCAGTTAATCTCAATGAAGGTTGAGATTTGTCTTGCCAAAATGTCAGAAAGCCAGGATGGAAATATTCAGATCTTAATGTTATTATTTGAATCCATCAACAAAATTCAATTTTATTGAATTTTTATTCAATAAAAACAAGTCAGTTTCTAAAATTAAATCATCATGATAATGGTGGCACAATTCTGTAAATATACTAACAACACAATATACAAATATCTATCTTTATATAGATATATGTATCTTTAGTATATAACATACTTAAATATATTTGAAGTGGATAAATTGTATACGAATATTTCAATACAACCATCTTTAAAAAGACAAAAGAAACCACCTATAGTCATGAAGGCTTCTCTTATGTTTTCATCAAAGAATTGGATAGCTTTAGCTCCTCTATATTTAGGTCTTTGATCCATTTAGAGTTAATTTTTGTATATGATGCAAGGAAGGGATCCAATTTCTTCTACTTTGAGTCCTAAATACTTTATTCTGAGAGGAAATCTAAAAGCTTCACCAGGCTGCCACGGTAGATCTATGGTACAAAAAAAGTGATAAATCATTGCCCTAGAAATTAGACTATACTCAGGTTCCTTCCCTGCCATGGGTAGGATTGAAGTGGGTGGCCTGTGATGTCCCCTACTGTGCAGACATGCACAGTACAGAAAATGACTCTTTTCTTAAAATATTTAATGTCTACGACAGCAGCTGCTTTCTTTGTTGTTGGTGTATTTTTTAAGGAAACACTGGCAATCCCAGCAGGTCTCAGCGAGACTTGTGTAAAGTGTTTTAGGGAATAGAGGTGATACAACAGAGGAAGGAAATGTTTTCTATTGAAAAGCAGTCAGTTCCCTTCACAAGTAGACAACAAACTAGAAAAAGTTTTTTCTGGATGCCAGCACTCAGAAGGTAAAAAGAATGGGTTAGATGAAAGGGTTATAGATATTCCCAAATGAAAAAGGGTATTGTACAAAGTTAATAGGAGAAGATATGCCACATATGCAACTGAGCCACCACTGCTAAAATCATCAAAGGGAAAGGAAAATCAGGAAAATACAATCAAATCTCTACCTTAACAATTACCATAGTAGTTTTAAATTTTAACCATCATTACTACATATAGTTTTCTTTCTAATGAGTTTAAACATGGTGTGGTGGATTTTAAATGTATTTTAATTGATTGTTTCTCAAAATCAGTTGGAGGATCATAAATCCTTTGCATTTTTAAAGGCTTCAGGATCAAATTATATAAGCTATTTGATCAGTGTGTGCATGCATAGTAGCTTTATTGGGAATCAATTTCTACATACTAGAGCTCCTGATAATAATTATTATTACTGATTATAATTACTAACAAAAGCAGAATGTTTGCAAAATTTCCATTAAATATGAAGTTTAATATGGATAACTATAAGCCTTGATGCACAGACCATACCAAATTCTTCAAGCTACACAAATTTTGTATGCAATATGTTGATTCCTTTTAAAAGTAACTACCACTCCCTAAATTAAAGAGTGAAGGGAAAATCCTTATAGATTACAAAATCAGGAGTTCTACTTTTCCTTTCCCTAGTGTCTTTTCCTAAGGCTTTTTCCTCTTCCAAAAAGGACTGACAACATGGGGAAAAGGAGTGTGGGCAAAGAGGAAGCAGGTTCCAGACTGGAGAGTCCTGTCAGTTAGTCAAAGGTCAACACAGAAGAGACAATCTGTGAAATGACAGGGAAGCTGAACTTCTCCTGAGCTTGCTGAACTGAACAGCTGTCAATCTCTAGCCAAAATGGAATCCCTCCATAGCACTGTATGGCCCTGCAAAAAGAAAAATGTTCTGCAAAAATGTGGTGTCCTTTCACCAACAGGTGAACAGACTGAGCCAGGTTTTGGCAAGGGAGAGAGGACAGAGAGGACTGACCTGGCATTTGCTGGATCGGACACATACCAGCTTATTTGGAAAGACTGAAATTAAATAAAGACTTCTTAGCATAGGACTAATATTGTGAAATCTGGTCTATGGGTGCTGTGTAAAGAAGTCTCATACACATATGTTCTCTTGGTAATGGGGAAGATAGAGGAAAATATAACACTGTCATTAGGGGGGAAAGTATTGTTTTTTCATGAGTTTCTAACATTTCTAAATGTTTCTTTTTAGACTAGAATGGCACTTCCAAGTTTTTGCCTCTCCTCTCAAAATGAAAGGGGAAGTAAAAGAAAACACATTTTTAAAAGAGTATTAAACAAACATTAGATAACTTATTTTAAAACAATCTTCCTCTTGAGTTTTTATTCAGATATTCTAAGAGGAAATGTGAACTCTAATTCTATCTGTTCCTTTCTGTTTTGCTTTTTATATATATTTTTTTCTCCTATTTACTTTCAGGTGAGAGAAATATTTTATTAATCTGTGAGAAACTCCAATTGCAATCCATCAGGTGTCAGTTATCAGTAAGATAAGATTGATAAGTGATGGATAAGGTAATATATAAAATTGAAAAACATGTTTATGTAAAGAAATGATGAAATATCTTTACTCTTTCTGTATTTAGATGATCCCAATCTGGAAATATCCACTGAACCATATGTAATCCCTATCTCTTGAGAGGGTATAATCTTTCCTAAATGTTAGGCCGGGCACGGTGGCTCGTGCTTGTAAGCTTCAGCCTATGAAGCAGCCGGGGTTAGGGATTGCGGTTCAAGTCCCACCTGGGGCCCGTAGCGAGATCTAGTTCCAAAAAAAATAGCTGGGCGTGGTGGTGTGCGCCTGTAATCCCAGCTACCTGGGAAGCTGAGGCTGGGGATTGCTTGAGTATGTGGTACCCCGGGCAACGAGAGCCTGCGGTTCCACGGGGAAAAATAGCAAGACCTAGTCTCAAAAAAAAAAAAAATCTTTCCTAAATGTTGTGTAAATTCACTGTGTTTTCCACAGAAGAAAAAATCCCAAGGATTGAGAGATGTTACTAAAGGTGGCCTGAGACACGAGCTATGAGCTGATGGAGAGTCCCAGTTTTTATCGTTTTAGTTGCAAGAAGGCGAGGTCATTCACATATGACAACTTTGTGCATTTGTGGGTCAGGAAAATGCAAGAAGTAAGTGATGAAACTGAGAGCCAGGGAGCGAAAATCAGAGCAGAGCTAGGCTGGTAGAGAGGGTCAAAGAAAGGGTTTCAGTTCTGAAGCCACAAATGGGAAGCCAGTGCCAGAATGCCTGATAATGTTTATTAAGAAGGGTTCTATTGCTAAGTGCCACCAAGTTTTTTAGGCTAAATACAGCAAATCAATAGGTATATCAGAGCTATACTTAAAATACTTTATCTTCTTAGCTTTCATCTCAATGTTTGATTTTTTTTTTTTTTTATCCATCCATGGGTTCCTGTTTTCAAACTCCATTCTCTACAGGTCTAGGTTCCTTTGTGGGGTTTTTACTTTGCTTTATTTTTAAAGAGTTCTGTAAAAGCTACTAGTTTTGCTCTTTTATCCCTTTGCTCATGTAGTCATAAGCAAATGAGGAAACCAGGATTTTATATCGACCTGGGTTTCTCAGGTCTCTAATCAGTTCTGTGAAAAGTGGAATAGCTTGGCAACAAGCATAATAATAATTAAAAATAACAGCAAGCACAGAGCTAAGATATGTAATTCAAAAACAAAAAGGAAAGTGATAGTCACAGGCTTTCACCTGAAAATATATCTTCGGGCCAACTGAGAAGCAACCTTGCAAATCAGTTATTAACAACTCTCTGTGGAGAAAAGCAAAACCAAAGAGAAATCTTACCCTCAAATATGGATTTGCTTTGTGTATTACTTTCTGGTGAAATTCCCACATACAAACCACCTTTGAAAACAATGACTGTCACTGGTAAGATTTCTAAGGGTGCATTTCAAACCTAGAGTAGGTTGTTTTTTTCTCATTTAAATTCACACATCATTTTATATCTTCCATTATGCATTCTTGTTTACTAAGCGTAAGTCTTGTCAAGTTATTTTAAAAATCACGTTTTGAAATTACCCATACCCTGAACAGCAGAACTACTGTGTGTACACAAATGCTCCGGAGAGGCACAGTCCAGTACTGGGTGTAGGCACAGGACAAACCACATGGTCTGTTTTGGCAGCCCTGTCCTCACCTGCAAGCTGCCCACACACACTCCCTTCCAAACGGTGCTCCTCTGATGCCAATTGGCTGACTGAGTTACTTTGGGAGGAAGCCTATGGGAGGGTTGGGGAGCGGTGAGGTGGATAAATATTTCAGAAGCTAAATTTCAAGCTTAAAACTTGATTTACCCTTTTAACCTGATTCATATTGGAAGTCCCACCTCTTCCTAAAGAGCCTGCACACTGAAGAGTTAAAGGGGTACAGGAGCTGGTGTAGCCTGGGGCTGTCATCCAAGGCCAGCATGAAAAGGCAGCAGGAAGGGTTTGGTTCTGGCCAGGCTACAGACAGGCCATCTGGATGGAGGGAAGGCCTAGAATGCCAGAAGCAGCTTTTCTTTTTGGTGTTAGGCTTCATTAAGTTCAGCCTGGGAGAATCTTTGGTTTAAGACCAAAACTGACAGTCTTCTTTGAACAAGGATCTGATATTTGGATTTTTATATAAAACTCACCCCATCATACCAACTCCATCACTTTTCTGGTAAAGAAGCTGATAAAAAGCAATATACCTGATATAACCTATTTCAAAAAGGATACAGAACAGATTTACTAGACTTACAAATATATAGAAACTATGCGTAGGCATTAGATAACTTTGCTAGTAGTAAATAAAACAGACTAGAGTGGAAAAAAACATTTTTTATACTGTACCACTCTATTACTCTGATGAAGAATTATTTTATTCAATTTCCTATGTTTCATTTGACGAGATCGGGCACGTTCAGGGTGGTATGGCCATAGACCCTATGTTTTATTTGAAACATAGGTCTTTAAAATTATTTTCTTTCTCCATTTTTGTTTCGTTGAATTATACTACATTTGGCATAAAATTAGCAAGAGCCGGTTGTAAGTCCTTTCACAGGAAATTTCTCTTTAGTAAAACTGAAAAAATAAAAACCCTGCAGGGAAATTATAGCAACTTCCTATTCAATATCACTCATGAACATACACTCTGGAAAACACCCTTTTTAAAAGATATGATCTATTCTTCCTTCACTACAGCAGTCTCTGTTAGATTTTGTTATTCTTAACAATTAAAGGAAAAGGTGAATGTAAATTCATCGGGACAAAACAAAGAGGAAAGAGAATATTATCCTTAAGAGAATTCTTACCTTAAGGAAGAGAAAATGCACGTATCTTTCTGGGTGGGTAAAGTTGGAGGGGCGGGGGGAAGAGGCAGGATTTTTTTTTTTTTCCTCTTTAAGGTATTAATTGCCACCTAGCAGCAAAGAAGGGAATTGCGCGCTTAACTTTGGACTTGAATACTAGAAAACAAGGGTTTTAAAGGGCACGTTACTTTTATTATGACCTATATCTAGACGTTTGAATTTTTTCTCTTGTGTCATAAGCAAAGAAGGAGAAATACAAAAAATGAAAAATTTTAACTTAGTTATAATCACACTCCATACAAAATGTCTATTTGCTTTTCAATTGATACCCTTGCCCCCTCAGCAACATGCCAAAGGAAAAGCAATTCTGAAGTCATCCTGACACTAAAAAGTACTGGTGTTAGTTCATTAGAAAATGAAATGCCTAATACAGAAATTGTATACAGAAAGTAATTTCTAAATACAGAAATACTAAAACAGAAAGTAGTTTCCTAAATAATCTCTAGTGTATTTCTACAAAAATGTGATTACAATGTATCTTAAAATGCTGAAATAATAAGATGTTATTTATTTCTAAAATGAGAAATTATTTTTATTAGGGTGAAATAATTTCCAGACCAAATGATTACTCAAATTTATTAGAGAAAGGAGTTCTTATTGCAAACAAACTTCACCAGCCATGTTTTTATTTTTGTAACCGTCAGTCATATTGAATGTCAAAATCTTTTAAAGGAACTCGTTTGGCTTTGTAGATTTGGCAGTTAAATAAAAATAACTAAAAATTTTCAGAATAGATTAAGCAAAATTAAATACTTAGGAGGACTTCAAAAGTTAACAAGCTGGAAAAAAAAGACTTTATCTGAAAGTGCAGCTTATTTAAGAAATTTTATGTTGGTGGATACCCACTAGGTTTACTGTACCTTTCCAGTTTGTCACTTTCTATCTAGATCAACAACAGACATAGCAACAGTATTAATAATATATTATCACTAAAGCAGTCAGCAACATTTTGGAAGACAATGCTAATTTTAAAAGTAATAATAATAGTGGCCAACAATCATTGACTATAATGTGCTCGGCAATGCACTAAACACATTAAATAAGAAATTCCAATAGAATATTACACATCAATTTAAAAAATGACAAATTCGATGATTTTCTGGCAACATGGATGTACCTAGAAGAAATCATACTGGCAGAAACAAGTCAGAAGTAAAAAAACAGATACCAAATGGTTTCACTAATATATGGACAACCAAATGAAAGTACACAACTGCGGGAGGGGACCAGCTGGAGTGGCCAGGGAGGGGAGGTGGTGGGGGACCCCCAGGAACCACAATGATGTGATTGATGTGAAATATATATATATGTATAAATTAAAATTAAAAAAAAAGAAATTCAGTTAGTCATCACAATAATCATATTATTAGTCAATATTATCTGCATTTTACAGGATTAAGTAACCAAAAAAAAAAAAAAAGCTTGAAAGATAAAGTCACCAAGGGTGTCAAAGCTTGTAAGTAGCTAAACTCAAACAAGAACCTAATTTTTAGTATTTGTGTAACACAGTATTCAATGCTTGAACTTATTTTCTACTTACTCTCATTCTAGTCTCCTGGCTCTATATAACTTCTCTACATGAAGATCCTCTATGGATCTCACCACCAAACTCCAATTTAAATTCCAGTTAACCACTCCATATGTCCATTAGGATAATGGATAATGGATAAATGAGTGAATGTATGAAACCACATTCATCATCTTTCTTCCCAAACCTACTTCCTCATCTCCAATGTCTTGGTTCATTATCGCTCCATTCTTTCATTTGTTCAGATCAAAAACAACCTTTTGAAGACTCTCTTTTTCTTACATGATACTTTGAATCCATTAGCAGAGTACTGTTGTCTCTGCTTTTAAAATATATTCCTTCTATCTAAACATTACAACCCTTGTTTTAGTTGTCATCTCTGACTTGGATTACTAACATAACCTTGATCTTATAGGTATTGGAATTCCCATTGTTTGTACTCTCTACAAGGTTAGAATACATTCTTTTTAAATGTCAGTCATTTATCTGTTCAAAATTCTCTGGTAACTTTCTGTCTTATCCAGAGTGAAAGCTCTTACCATGGCCTAAAAATACTATACTGTCTGCAGGCCCCATCTTATTCACTTCCTGATTTTATCCCATAAAACTTTTCCTCTCAGGACTTTTTGTCTGTTTGTTTGCTGAGGCATTCTCAGCATCTTAGTAATAAAGGTATATGGTAAAATAATCAACAAATATTTATTTAATGAGTGAGAAATATCTGATTCCATAACCTGTCTCTTTCATCATTCCTCTCTGTGCATATAATGATGGCTCTCTTAGTAATAAAGGTATATGGTAAAATAATCAACAAATATTTATTTAATGAGTGAGAAATATCTGATTCCATAACCTGTCTCTTTCATCATTCCTCTCTGTGCATATAATGATGGCTCTGTGAGTTGAGGATAGTTGGCTGCACTCTTCAGAGTAACTGTTATAGCAACTCCCCATCTGTGAACCAACAGAAGAAACATTTGGTCTCTTGGGGTTTTAATGGCTTTAGGATCCTTTAATCATGATTTGAGAATTTGGTTAAGGGTACACCCTGATTCTTACCAGCAAGCAGCACTAGTTGTCTAATTCAGAGGTCATTGCTAGTTATTTCAGGATTTTTAGAATTAAGTAAAAATAAATTTGAACAAAAACCAACTTGATTTTTTCCCATGGACATGTAACATTCATTCTTACCCAACTATCTAGATGACATTCTGTAATAATTGCTTAATTTCTGGAAAAAAAGTATTTCTAAACAACTCAAGTATGCCAGTGGCTTTTGTACAGGCCTCTCTATTGGTCACACACACTGAGGAAAGAAAATATACTATATAGTTTAGATACAACTCTAAATTTTTATTCTTCCAAATTATGTCTACTAGACCTAATTTGCTCTATTCTACTATGAGAAAATAGACATAGCTTCTGAGTAACTAGTGAAAAAAAGAAAGTAGATTATAGATAAGGTGAGTTTTAGAGTTAAGCTATCGAGAGACTACGTGGTGTTGGTTAAATAAACTGTGATACATTCATATGACAGAATACCTTCCGGTGATGCAGAAAACATGTGACATGAAGAAATGTTTGTGGTATAAATGTTTAAACATAAAAAGCAGGCTAAAAAATAAACACATAATTTAAATTTTTGTAGCAATGTATTTTGTTGAGTTACTACTTTTATGTGTTCTCCTACTCCTATGCCCCATGTTCCCATTCAAGCAGGTATGTGGACCTCAGATTTTTGTAAGGCAAAGATCAAAGACTGCTTATGGAGAACAAAGGATCTCCTTGTCTGTTCAAACGAGAAGAGGAAAAAGAAAAGGAATGTCTTTGAAAGTGAGGTGAAAGATCCCTCAAGATTTAGAAGCCTGAAGCCTCTACTTCAAGTAAACAGTTAAGACTCCCATTTTGCTCTGTAACAGAGTCCAGAATTGTGGCAAAACCTTAAAGAGAAAGGCTACACCTGGGGGCAGGAATTGTTAGAGTCACTCACTAGATTCCAGAGTTCTGATTTCCAGGATAGCAAAGGAAAATCAATCATCAGCCCTGCAAGAAAGATGTCACAAAAGGGATGGACAATCAAATAAATCAAATAATTTGAAGTAAGTCCAAGCAGTTCCACAATAATTAAAGCCTTGGATCTTGTGTAATTCTGGATGGAGAGAAAATGTTCAAGTAATAACTAAGAATGAATTTCCCACCTGTATAGATGGCAAGACAGAGACTCAGGAACAGACTCAAATGGATCTAAAGAAATGCTGACTATGGAATGAGAATCACACCCACAACATGCATATGCACAAAAAGACTATGTATTGCATATTACAAATACTGGAAAATATATTATCAGGATAATTTTCCTCCCTTTTTAAGGACAGATAGTATTGTAGATAACATAGTACTACAATTCCAACAGATGTTTTTTTTTACCTAGTGGATTACAGGGGAATTATTTTTCTTATGGTCTGATTTTGAAAAAATGTAAAATGTGTATTCCTTTCATAACTGGAAAATACATTTATCTGCAACCAACTGATTTTTTTCTTATATAATTGAGCAGGTAAATCCCAAGAAAGAGCCTATCTCTTCAAATTTATTTTCCAGCTACCTCAGAACTCCTAACATTAATGTTTCTAGATGTATAAAATAAACTTAGTACCAGTTGGGCTGGGAGAAGAGAATTGAAAGCCCCCTTGGACCGCCCAAGTCTGGAAGAGGCCCCCAGCACACTTCTGCTGCAGCTTAGACTGCTGACAGAGGTGCAGGTAGGGCACGTCCCATGCCACTGGGGTCGCAGGGTCATGGGGTTGCAGGATCTCAGGCTAGGGGACCTGGCCTCTTCCCTTATTTGGGGTGGGGATGGAGGCTGGGCAGAACTAGGGGTCCAAGGCTGGGAAAGGGAATTTGTAGGCCCTGCCTTCTAGACCCAGCCTTGAGCCAAGCTGGTCTGGGAGCAGAAACTGAGGCCCCCTCAAAGGCCTGGCCCTCTGGGGAGCCCCTCAGGAGGGAGTAAGGAAAATCCTGTACTACCAGGCTCTCAGGATCTGGGGTCTAGGGGCCTCAGGGCTGGAAACACCAGCCTCCACCTCTTCAGTGTCAGGGTGGAGGTGGGGCACCCAAGGGGCATGAGCTGAGAGAGGGAATTAATAGGTTCCACCTTCTAGGCCCCACCCAGTGAGCCTAGTCAAGGGCTAGGTCCTTTCTGCTTTCAAATCATGAGGACCCTTGGAGAGGAGCTCCAGCTTACCCCTGCCGGGGGGCTAGGCCATTCAAGGGAGTGGGGGCAGGGCAAGGGTGAGTCCTATGCCACCGGGACCTCAGGGTCTCGGGGAATCTGGGTCCAGGGATCTCAGTCTAGGGAAGCCGGCCTCTGCCTCCAAGGGGTGGGGCTGAGCACTTCTGTTGGGGCAGGTGGTGGGGGGAGAGGTGGGAGGGAAGGGGTCTCCCTCTGGTTTACTCCACGCTCAATAGACCTGCACTAGGAATGAAGAATCCAGTCTCTACAGCGCCAGACATAATGCAGAGGAAAAGAAGTAATAACGGCCCTGGATGCACTCACCCCCTGGATGGGATAAGCACAGTGTTGGGAACCACTGAGACAGGAAGGTGAAACCAGTGATGGAGGTGACCTGTCACAGATTTCTACTGGCATCATCTCTGGCACTGGAGAATCAAACCCCGGGCCCACAGTAATGTGAAATGTGAAAGAAGCTTCCTCCTTTACCAATCAATGGGGGAAGAAAGCCACCACGAGTGGCTGTGGCCCCATGGTAGAACTGCTAACGAGAGAAGAGCTCGACCAACCACCTGGGAAAGGCTGTTCCAGCAGTGAATGCTGAAGTTGCATTCCCAATCCTAGATATCAAAACTGTATGGCACAGAACCAGCAACAAGTGACAGAAAGGATCCTGGAGGAGCATACCACATATTTGCCCAACAACAAGTCCCCAATGTGCTTGGCCTGACTATCTGCCTCAGCTACTGGAGATCCGAGCAGCCTCATCTGTTGATGTGCAGGAGTGCAAATTCACACCCAGGAAAAAAGGACATAGTTCTAGAAAAAGAAAAGACCAAACATAGATCAACAGCTTGCAACGAGAGGGAGCTGGAGTGACCAGAAGAGGGAAGGGGAAAAGGGGAGGTGAGGTGGAAGATAAGGGGTACAATACAACCATGCAAATATGACCAATATTGTATGATAATTACAAAATAAAATATTTAAAAAAAAATAAACTCAGTATAATAAAAAAGAAATTACCCAAAGAGGGCAACTTCAGAAAACATAAACAGAAAACGGGTAGGAAAACTGCAGGAATAAAGCACTAGGTCCACAGACTGTGGCCAACAGGAAAGAGTGACTGTAATATGCAGATCACTACCTAGCACTGCCTTCTGATCTCCTGTTAGTGACCTCTACTGGCTAAACTCAACCAAAAGGAGGAGTTGAACAGACTATACTGAAGTATGTGTTAGGTGACGCTGATGTTAGCAGCAACAGAGAATATCTGGCATGGTAACATTAAAGTGTTAGTAATTTTAATTTTGCTATACATATTCCCATATTTAATAATTCCTACTTGAAGAGTATCAGAAACAATAATAGTGAATGTTGATACCATGTAGTGTATTTAGACTTATTACTGCTAAAGTACTTTCAGTAATACACTAACTCTTGTCACTAAACTTTACTGAGCACATAGTTTGTGTGACACATTAGATATGCATAAAAAGGAAAATATAATATGGTCCCTGTTCATTATGAGCTTAATATTTAATAAGTGTAGATAACATATAAGCAAATAAGTGCAATTGTTTTCAATATATGTGTAACAGGATGTTAAAATAGGATTTTTTGTCACAGTTTTAGCTGAGACCAAGAGAATACCAACTCCTCCCTCATTTAGTAGTGAAATGGAGTACCACAAAATATATAAATCGAAAACACTAGAGGGTCTTCTTTCACATTTATTCATTTCTCAATGAAAAACTTTAGAAGCTTAGAAGCCTTTGAGAGGGTGTTTAGCATGCTGTGTTGATAGGGCTTTTCCTCTACCTCCTGCCTAAGCAGAGAAGCTTTAACAGTTCTTTGAGCCTGGTTCCCTAGAGCTGGGAGAGTTTGGATCACACTGGATTAGTGTCTAGCACATATAGGAGGAATTTACTCATTTAATACTTATATGGCATTTGTTATGTACATGCACTATTCTAAACATAAGTGGCAGCAGAGGTGGGGGAAAAAAAGAACAAAATTCCTTCTCTTCATGGAGCTAACAATCTAGCATTTAGACAGGAAGAACTTTTGACTGGCTAAAGATGAATTTTTGCATTTGGTCACTTCTCAGAGGTATGAAGCAAAGTCACTTTATGAGTACTTGTTGTTGTTTTTAAATCAAATAAAGGTCACTGGAAAAGGTCAAATGGGAGTAAGAGGGGACCTCCAGAAAAAGAAGTTAGAGGTGTATATCACAGAAGCTAGCAACTGATAATGAGCTGAAGGTCAGATGACATATATTTACCCAAGTACAAATGAGACAGTGTTAATAGTTGCTCAATCAGGTAAGAATAGAGGTGTTTTCAAAGAAGTTATAAAGTAATAATCGTAATTATCGTAAATGCCTGCTAAGCTCGGAGAGCATGTACTTTTAATAACAGAATCCTACTAGCCAAGTTGAGAACCCTCCTGTTTCAACTTAAGAGATGTAAATCAACTTAGTTGATGGTGATGGTAGTAGGTAGTAGAAGACATTTCAGGAGAGAAATTTTTGGCAGGGACATAGCAGACTTTGTTCCAGTAGACTTTGTCATAGTAAACTCAAGCTAGCAGAGGAATGAGACTTTGCATCTAAAATTTTTATTTTTATAGTGAACATATTAATTACCACTCTGAGGCTGCTGAATTGACTTAAGATTTTTTAGTTGAATGACCAGAATACTCATGAGATTCATTCTCATTCATTCATACTTCATTTAAAGAACAGGGAGGAATAAACTCCATAGGGTGTGTTTTAACATGGGGAGGAGTGGGATGGTGTGTGAAAATAATAAGCTACTTGCAAATTTTATCTTATACAGCTCATTTTTTAATGAACTAGCTATAATTGCTAAGCTGAGTAATACAAAAAGTAATAAATGTACACAAGGGAAAAAATTTCAACTTGGCATGTTATTTAAAATTTATTTTTGATTCTAAAAAAGCCTGATATAATTTACCAATGACTCTTAAGTTAAAGAAGTAATGCTACATTTGCTGACTGAGTTTTCTTTATTGTCAATTTTTCAGTTCCTGATTAAGGATCAAGACGTATTCTAAATCAAAGCCCTACATGCATAAAGTAGCTGAAAGTCTAATAAAAACTTTAGTGAGTGCTTAGAACTTTCAATCTTTACTCAAAAATCAACCAAACAATTCTTGTCATAGTTTACAAGTTTATCTTTGAAAAAAGTCATTCTGAAGGGTCTGGTCAATCACTCTGAATAAAGGATATATCACAAAGCCTTACACATATGCTTCGGAAATAATAATGAAAAAAATAGGCTTTAGAGTGAGAAAACCATCATTTCTTCCTTTCTTCATTCATTCAATGTAGGAATAGTGAGTGCCTACACCAGACTTTTTACAGGAGGTTAAAAGTTAATAAAAAAAATTCAAATATGTCCATTTCTGGATATGTATGGGATTCCTTGATACACATTTCCCTCGGAGACCCCACTAGACTTTCACTTGAGCTAACTTCATTGTTTCTTTTCTCTGTATCCAAGGATCTTCTATAGTATCTATATATTGTACCTATAGCATCCCTCTCTGAAAATATCACAATAACAAGAAGTTAACTTCCCTAATGGTTAGGAATTCCTAGAAATCAGACATAAAATGATTAACACAAAACAAATTGAGAATTAAAAGGAAATGGCAGTTCACTAAAGTAACACATGGCCAAGATATATATAAAAAGATTTATTTACTAGTAATCAAAAAAGATAGTTAAATAAAACCAAGAAATCCTTTGTTTTTCTGCCTATCAGCATGATGAAAGTAAAAGGCACTTACCCTTTCTGGTATACTGGAGAAAGTATAAAGAAAATGGACTCTCAGGCACTGTGGAATATAAATTGACATAACTTTTTTTCACAGTATAGCCACATTTATCATAGTTGCAAATTTCCATTCCTTTTGACCCCCACAGTTCTATTATTATGAGTTTATCATAAAGAGGTAATCAGAAAGTACACAAAATATGTGCATGTGTAACAATACTCATAATAGCATTTTATAACAGCAGACTTATAAATAATCTAATTAACCATAGTTAAGTAAATTGTATTTCCACACAATGAAGTAATATGTAATCGCTGAAAACAATTAGATTATTGCTTACAGGTATGAAAAGATGACCCTAACTTTTAATGTGTAGTATATATAGTATGATCTTAAAAAATGTTATTTATTTTTAATAGTTATACTATCATATTTGTGAGGCATGTGAACAGATA
The DNA here is from genome assembly GCA_004024945.1 of Uropsilus gracilis. Lineage (NCBI taxonomy): Eukaryota > Metazoa > Chordata > Mammalia > Eulipotyphla > Talpidae > Uropsilus > Uropsilus gracilis. Next base: position 48,829 of record PVHY01005494.1, read on the forward strand.
AAGATGTAGAAAGTTATCAAATATGTATGTACTAAATAACAATTTTTAAGTAACCATTTATTTACTCAGTCACTGTGCATTAGTCATTCATTTAACAATATCCTTTAGTACTTAGTATGTGCTGGGCATTATGTTAGGTGCTGGGGAGACAAAAAGTAAACAATCTGTATCTGTTACATTAATCCACTAAACTAACAGTGATTTTCTGAAAGTGACAATAACCAGTATTAGTTAATTTTGAAGATTGCATCCTCAACTACTGCTGAGAATATGTTACAAAACATATCTGGAGATCAATTTAGTACTTAGTACTTTTTAATCAAGTCTTACAAATATCTATTTCATCTGACCTTGCAATTCCAGTTTTAGGAATTTATTTTAAAGAAAAGAGCATAGATGTACTCACAAAAAAAGAAAAAACAAAAAACTATCAAGCAGCCCATAAATGAGTTGCTGGATGTGTGTGGGGGAGTAGTGGAGGTGGGAGGGGAGGGGTTGGAACCTAACAGGAATTTGAGTAAATAAAATATCCGCATATTCATAATGCAAAATGCTAGGGATTCATGTTTAACTGGACAATACTCAATATGGAAAAACATTGAAAATATGTAAGTGAAAATGTTTTCAAAGTGTGATATTAACTTGCTCTGAACTAAAGTAAATCACATAAAGTGACTCGTGTGTTACTTCATTTGCTAAGTTTAGATTCTCAAGGATCCTTTCAACTCTCAACTTACCTGAATCTAGTTACTCATCCTTTCTTCTTCATAAAGAAACCAAGTTGTCATAGCAGTCGATAAATGTTAAGTTGGCAATTGTTTGCAGTGCTGTCCCAAATGGTTTCATTTGGGGATTTACGAAAAGATATTCTCAAAAGAGAAATTATATGTTTCGGAGAAAAAAAATGTTCCTTTCTCAGCAGCCTGAACTACCAGGTTTCATGCCTTTTCTGAGAACACATAAAGACTTTACTACCTTCAAAAAATTCAAAATCTAGTAGGGGAACAATAATAAAGAGTGAGCAAAAACAATACCCTGTTGAAAGATGAGTTCTTCGGAGAGTCAGGAAAAGGATTTCAAAGTAGAAAAGTCAAGTATCCAAACAAGATTTCGAGGAGGAGCATGATAGATGCACATAAGCTGTTCTTCTCACAGTCACACACCACACCCCCAAATCTCTATGGACGCAGAATGAAGTTTAGTGGCTCACTAGGTCACTCCGAATCGCAGCTGTCATGTCCAGGAATTTCAGTTACAACCGATCCCGAAGATCAGAAACTGGTGGGACTCTGCATAGGTAATGTCAATGGAGATCCAAGAAAGGCAATTTTGCAGCGAGGACGCCGCACATCTCTCAAGCGTTGAAGCACCCGGGGCCCCAAAGTTTCCCGCCAATCTCAGTTCCCCCCCTTCATCTGAGGCCCCGCCCACCCTCGTGAAGGCAGAGCTTTGAGAGGGCGGGGAAGCGCTGGAAGCCTATCGATATCTCTGGGATAGATTGCTGGGTCCTGCGCCGCCGCCGTCAGACTCCTGCAGACTTCTGTGTAGATTGCCGAGAGATACTTTCGGCAGCCCTTGCTTGAATCCTAGCTGTGCGGTAGCAGTACCTGCGCTCGTCCCTCGCCGGAACCATGGTGCGTTGGAAGCCGATCGCAGGCAGGGTTGGGAGCAGAGGGCTGCTGACTGGGGGGATGGGGAGTCGCCTCTCTGTCGTCCTCAGAGCGAGCAGGGACCTCGGGGCTTGGAAACTTTAGCCTACAGGAGGGTTCCGGCAGTGATTCAGCATCTCTGGCCTGGCGTGGAAAGAGGCGGTCGGTGGTTGGTGAGGCCTTTTCCCGGGCTTGTTTCGTTCTCCGCGGAGTCGCGACACTACCTCATTGATCGAGTTAGCTGATTTTGCCCTGAAGTTCCTTCAGTGGAATGGATTCTGAGCGGTCCAAGGTGGACCATAGTGCTGGGTGTGGGAGAAAGAAAATGAGGAATTGAATTGGAATTGTCCCACTGCTGCTAAGTGCGGGCTTCACCCAGGGTTTGGGTTCCTGGGTCGCTTCCATTTTCCTGGTGGGTGTCCGTCTGGTTTACTGCTCCCCTAGAGCTGGTTCAGAAGAGGCCCTTTTGATCACCGTTGTCTCTTCACCCTGTTCCACCGATGAGCATACCAAGGCTTAGAGATGTAATGGAATTAGATTTACAAAATAGGGTAAGATTCCAGTCTCAGGTTTACCATTCCATCACGCACATCTTAAAATCCTGTTGATTTTACTCCGAAGTTACTGTGCTTTTTATACTGTTTTTAGGTCAGTGATTCTGTCGTTGTAGCTAACGTGTCCAACTCCAGTTTCCTGAAAATACTCGTTTTTCATTCAACATGAATATTTATATAAAGCATTGTTTTAATTCAAGTGAGGATTCAAAGATAAATCAGACATCGTGTCCCTAATCCCCTAATCATAGTTTAGGGAAGGATGTGTAGAGATTGGGGGGGGCGGGGAGGTTGGGGCGCAAGGAGAGGTTGGGGAGAAAAGATGGCGAAGACTTGAAGAGGTAGATATTGGAGCTGGGTTAAAGTAAAGGAATGCTTTTGACCATTTATTTGGACCCAGTAAGAAAATATAGGAAGGAAATTTGACACATTCCAACTTTAGCACCTGAACCCAAGGGAGTGTTATAAACCCTGGTAGAATTGAAAGTTGGAAAGATAATTCCCATTTAGATCTACTTCCTTATCCCCTGCCTATCTCATAGTAAATGTAGAAATTGGTTTGCAAATCAATACAGTAATACTTTTACAATGAGGCTGCGTTAACAGATTGGGGTAATGTTTAATGGAAATAGTATGAGAACTTTTTTTAATAGAGAACTTGTTACGAGTTGGGATTTGTAATATTCTTATATCAATAGGTTCTTTTTTTACTTTCAGTTTCGCAATCAGTATGACAACGATGTTACTGTTTGGAGCCCTCAGGTAAAACAGTGTTTTTCTATGAAGTGACTTTTGGCTATCTACAATATATTCTGAAATTCATAATATTGTGGACTGTAAGAAAATGGATTATATTCATTCCAGACCTTTCTGAAACTTAAATTTTTGTCATTTTAATTAAGCTTCCTAGTTTAATAAAATCATTTGCAATTTGATTGCACGCTGAGATTTGAGGACTCTAGATTAAATTATAAAAGGAACTTCAAGGTGACTTATTTTGAGACTTGGTCTCGCTATTTTTTCCCCTGGAACCGCAGACTTAACGTTGCCTGGGATACCACAGACTCAAGCAATTCCCAGCCTCTGCTTCCCAGTAGCTGGGATTACGGACCCACTCCACCAGTCCAGCTAATTTTTTGGAACTAGGTCTGGCTATGTTGCCCTGGGCGGGACTAGGCTTCGCTATGTTGCTGTGGCGATCCCCTTTCCCCTCCACGGCTTCCTGGGCTGCCGCTTACAGGCATGTGCCAACCGTGCCCGGCCTAAGATGACTCTTATTGTAAAGAGCAGGGCTCAGAGTTGTGAGAAAGGAAAAACGAGAGAGATTGATACAGTTAAAGACTGCGGGCTATTAGAAGCATGGCTGGTAGCAACTTTAAGGTAAACTACTAGACTTTTTATAGGGTTTAGGCAAGGGGGAAAATGGTGGCCAAGAGAATGTTTTATGACTAATTAACTAGGGAAGACTAATGACTAAGGTACAATAAAATTGGGTAAAACACTAGTTTTTGTGAGATAATGGCAGGCAGGGGATTTACACATAAATTTGTTGGTAACTTTTAAGGAATGTTTTTTAAGGTAACATTGGAGGAATGGAGAAGCTGCTCTCTGCTCTCAGGACATTTATTATGCTAGTTCTGTCTTTAGTGTTTTGAAGCCAGATAAGATAGTGAAATGAAGTAGTTTTTATTTTACATTATGAGTCCAATCCACTCTCAGCTGGCATCTTAAAAGTTGTGGGTTGGTTTGTTTGTTTTGTTTTTTTCTCTTTTTAGGGAAGGATTCATCAAATTGAATATGCAATGGAAGCTGTTAAACAAGGTTCAGCCACAGTTGGTCTGAAATCAAAAACCCATGCAGTGTTGGTTGCACTGAAGGTAAATAAATCAATAACTACATCTATCAAATATAAATTTGTCTGTTTGGATAATAAAATTGTAAACTGGTTTTTGTGTTTATATCTTACAACGTTTCTAGAGAGCACAGTCAGAGCTTGCAGCTCATCAGAAAAAAATTCTCCACGTTGACAACCATATTGGCATCTCAATTGCGGGACTTACTGCAGATGCTAGACTTTTATGGTGAGTGTCTTCATGAAAGACAAAAGGAACATCCCTATTGATTCATAATTGATTACATTTCTAGAAAAGATCCTAATGGGATGTTTAGGAAGTTGTCTGCCAGAGTGTTTATAATTCAAGATTGTGAATGCAGTAGAGAATTTGGACACAATTACTAAATATTCATTTATTGATCCATGTAGTAGTAGTATTTGCTAATAAAGTTGACCATCTTAACTGTTATGAAGTCACAGAATAATATGTTGTTAACGCGTATGTTGTTTAAAACTGTGTTGTGTTTGTGAAGAACCAGACACATCTTAAACTATATCTGGTTTCAAAAGATCAGCTGAACTACATTTACCTTTTTTAACTCCATCTAAAAATATAGTCATTTATTTTTTGCGAAGTTCAGTACTAGATACTGCACAGTATACTGAAGTATAACAGACATAGTGGTTGTCTTTTAGAAAGTTAAAATCTAGTGATTTATAATACAAAATTGAAAGTAGATTAAGAAACAGGTAAATTTCCAGGAGAGTCCGGAGGATATACGAATTGTTTCTAGTTGAGAGGCATTATGTAAATGAGGAACTGGAACCTTGAATCACACAGTTGGTGCCTATTCCTGCCATTACCTTTTAGTACCTGAGATTGGGCTAACTGCTTACACTATCAAATATTCTAGTCTTTTTTCCAAGGTTATTGTTAAATATCCTAACATGTAGGGCACTTAACACTGAAAGAGTGTATGTAGTTAGCCAAGACTAGTCTCTTAAGGTTAAGGAAAAGAACATAAACTTTAGAGACAAGTAATAATGCATTTTGTTTTAACCCAGTCTTAAAATATTACCATGTTGACAGTGTAAGCAATATAAAAATTATAGAGGGAGATATTTTACTCTTTGTTGTGTGCTTGATCTTGAAATGTTTTATGTAGTTTCACTTAAAAACCACTTTCCTAACCACATACTTTCATGTGATTAGTAATTGCCATATTGGACATTGTAGTTCTGGACAGTCTAGAGAAATGTACTTAAATAAAAGTACTAAGTAGCTTGGCTTCTACAGTCAACAGTTGGTCATCAGATGTGATCCATACACATAAACCACACAAAGTAACATGAAGAGAAAGAAGCATATCCATTGTTTTGGGCAGTGTTGTACTTGCTTGAATCCTGTAGGGATTAACCACGAGACCCAATATAGCTAGTATCCACGATCTCTTCTAAAGTGCTTCTTCGGGATAGAAGTAACATTGGCAGCAACACATACAGATATTTAGCATGAATTCCATGTCTGTCTTTAGCTCAATTGGAGCATTTTAGTATGCTTTCAAGAAAAAAAAAAAAGTACTTTTTTGCTAGTTCATGTTCTAGAATTAAGACAAATGATAAGGAAGTGACATGAAAAGGATAAAGAGGTGACATTGCTCTTTCCCCTTGCCTTTCAGACTTTTCTATAAGGTGTTTTCAGACACAGAGTTTCTGTGACTAAGGAATATTCTAATCTTATATCTAAAAACCTTTTCTCTTCCCAGAGTTTTAAAAAAATGCATCCTTGTGGCCATGTGACCTTTATATAAATGAATCCTTGTAAATGTCTGGAAAAAAGCAAAAAAAAGATAAGTAGCAATAACTAATTTGAAATTGAAATTACTAATTTTTCTTTCTTTTTCTTTTTTTTTTTTTTTTAAGCAATTTTATGCGCCAGGAGTGTTTGGACTCCAGATTCGTATTTGATAGACCTCTTCCGGTGTCTCGTCTTGTATCTCTAATTGGAAGCAGTATCCTTTTTATGTAATATTTATGGACATGAACTTTAAAAGGTTTTGATTTTTGGTCCTTACGCTATTAGGAATGTGATAGTATGTAACATAGGAAGATGATGAAGACTTTAAGTGTACTTTTCAATAGCAGAGTATTTAAAACTTTGAAGGAGAATTGTAGGAAATTTTACCATGAAGAATGAGTCCTAAATAAGGAATTAGGTTGTCCATTCATCAGCCCTATTAAGCAATTGTTATTTTCCAGACACAGATGAGCCCAATTTTAAGGAAAACAATACAACCATTCATTTTTAGAAATAAATGTCTTCTGCGTAGTTGTAGTTATCTCAAAATATCCTTGATTTCTTATCCCCAAAATGAATGAGGTTCTTTATGTGGGAAGAGATCATTTTGTAAGCACTCATTCTTAGAATTGGAAGATAGTAAAGGATTTTTTTAATACTAGGCCAAAAAAATACTACTCTCGTTTCCTTTCCATGGTGGATTGTGAAGCAATTAAAGAACAAATCAGACATTTTTGTAGTAATGTGTAACTTAAAAATAGTGCTCAAAAAATAAAAATAAAGATAGTACTCTATCCATTATTAGAACAGGCTCCTTAACTAGTTTAAGAAACCCAGATACCAACACAGCGATATGGCCGGAGACCATATGGTGTTGGACTGCTTATTGCTGGTTATGATGTAAGTTCAGAGAACATTGTTAAATTTTAATGATTTTTCAAAAAGCAAAATTAATCTAATTTTTAGCTCGAAGTCAAAAATTATGTAGTATATTTTTCTTTCTACTTGTAGGATATGGGCCCTCACATTTTCCAGACCTGTCCATCCGCTAATTATTTTGACTGCAGAGCTATGTCCATTGGTGCCCGTTCTCAATCAGCCCGTACTTACTTGGAGAGGCATATGTCTGAGTTCATGGAATGTAAGTGACTTTTTTTTTTTTAACTCAACCAATCTTTTCATAGTAAATAAACAGTTTCTTGATGAATGAAGAAAATAATCAACCTTAGAGAAGGAATTTATTTTTAAAATTAAATCCAAGATCAGTTTATTATTTCTGTCAAACTTACTCATTTTACCCTTTCTGGCTGTGACAGTAGTTCCAGTCACCAGTAGGACTTTTTGAAAATAAAAATACATGTCCCTAACCTTGAAAATTCTTGACTCAGTTGTTCTGAAGTACGTCCTAGGGAGAGTTGAAAAATATTGTACTAGCTACACATTGTAGTTGTGTTTCAGTTTTAGTTTTCTAACTCTAACTTTTAGTTTTCTATTCTCTTTTCCCCACACAGACATGAAATAATCCATAAAAACTTAAAAAGTCAGAGTAGCTGTGAAAAAGAAAAGGGAAAGACATAAGGGGTAGTATAGACATTTTCAGGTGTTTTGCTTATGTCAGAGTCTTATATTTTTGTTACATGCCTTTTGTACATTTGTTGAGGTGATCATACGGTTTTTCCCCCTCTTCATTCTATCATGGTATGTATTGATTGGCTATTATGAGTAAACATTAAACTTTTGGCTGTTTTTATTGTAATATTTGTGACCAACCATGATTTCAGACTATTGACATGAAATTAAGAAGTAATTGTTCATTTATAATAGGTAATTTGAATGAATTGGTTAAGCATGGTCTGCGTGCCTTACGAGAGACACTTCCTGCAGAGCAGGACCTTACTACAAAGGTAAGTGTGTTTTCTAGGTGTAGAAATTAAAATTATAGTTTAATCATTTTATGACTGACTGCAAATAATAGAGGAGTATATATTTACAGTTCTTTTATTTAGAGTAGGTTTCCTTGATTCATTCTTCTGAAGTTATTCTTTTTTAAGTGATGTGATTTTGAAATACATTTTTTAAACATTTCTTTTTGTATAAGGCAATAAAACTTACCAGTCTAGTATAAGATACCCTTTCATGTCTTCAGCAGATAGGAATATCTTGGTGTTATCGATTCAGTTAGCAAATGTATATATTGCACATCTGCAATATATAGTGGTTCATGTAGACACTGAGAATATGGTAAACAAAAAACATTTTGGCCTCCTTGGAGCATATTTCTCTGAGTGGTTCGGGATAGACAATATACCCAAAATAAATTATATCATAATGGGTGATACATGATGATAAATATGATAAAAAAAAGTAAAATTGGTTAAGAGAGAACTAATGATCTATTGGGTATAGTAGAAAGTGTGGTGAGTGTAATTTAAAATAAGACGGTAAAGGAATGGCCTCACTAAGAAAGTGAAATTTGAAGAAAACTTCTAAAGAAGGTGACTGAGTGAGCCATGTGGATGTAGAGTATAAGGTTCTTTCAAGGAATACAAGTACAAAGACCTTGAGTCCAGAATGTTTCTAGTATTCTGGGCAAAAAGTCCAGTAGTGTTATGACCAGTGATCAAAAGGAAGAGAAAGAATTAAATCAGAGAAGTGATAGAGCCCAGACTGTTTATGTGCTGTAAACCGTTTTGGCACATTGGCTTTTACTCTGAATGACTGTTAGGGTTTGAGCAGAGGAATACCAGAAATTGAATTAGGTTTTGAAAGAGTCATTGTTGTTGCCATTTTAGGAACAGATTATACTGAGACATGAATAGAGATCATTTTTAAGGCTGTTAAAATAATTCAGGTGAGAGATTATGAAGAAACAACGTAGACTTACATAGTTAGAAATGATAAGTGGTTCAGTTTTATATATGTTTTGCAATTAAAGCCAAAAAGATTTGTTAACAAACTGGTTGTGGAGGTAAGAAAAAAAAAATGTCTTCAAGGTTTTGATCTGATTTATTGAAGGGTTAATGATTTTACTGAGGTGGATAAGAAAGTTATAGGGACAAATTTTGCACTTAAGGTTTTGGGGGAGATATGAAGTTTTCAGTCTGGGACATAACAAAATTTTAAATGCATATTATTTGTCCAATTAGTATTAGAGAGTGAAATGTTCGCCAATGTGTATCTCTTCAATTTTGGTGAATCAGTAGAGAATGGTCTCACTTAGAGTTACAGTTTTGAATCTTTAAGTAGGAATGGCATTTAGAGTCTACCTAAACAATATTTAAGTGAATCAAATAGTTAGGCAAGTTTGAGGACCATGCCAAGGTACTGTAATTTTTAGAAGTTGAGATATAGCTAGATATCAGCAAAAGAAACTGAGAAAGATGGACAGGGAACTAGGAAAATCTGGAAAATGAGACATCCTTGAAAGTAAATGAAACTATTTAAAGGAGAAGGAAGTAAAAAATTTGCTAAGAGCTGGGCATGGTGTCTCATGCCTGTAAGCTTCAGCCTACGAAGCGTCTGGGGATAGGGATCACAGTTCAAGTCCCGCTCGGGGCAACACTGCGAGACCTAGTCCCTCAAAAAAATAGCTGGGTGTGGTGGCGTGCGCCTGTAATCCCAGCTACCTGGGAAGCTGAGGCTAGGGTTCGCTTGAGTCCATGGTACCCCAGGCAACATGAGCCTGCGGTTCCATGGGCAAATAGCGAGACCTAGTCTCAAAAAAAGGAAAAAAAAAATTGCTATAATTCAGAGGAGGTGTGGATTGAGAATTAAACATTGCTTAACAAGAATGTCATTAGAAATATAGAAGGCAATCTTAATAGGATGGTAGGATAAATGTTAGATAAGAATGGAATCAGAAAAAAAAAGGTTTGGAGACAGCCCTTTGGCGATTTCTATTGAGAATGCAAAGAAGTGGGTGATGGCTGATGAAAAAGGTTATAGTGAGAATGGGGACTTTTTTTTTTTTAAGGTGGAAGGAAACAAACTGCTGGACCATTGTCTTTGGTTGACTTTAGGGAGGCTATTCAGTCAGAGTAACAGAAAAGGAAAGAATCCAGAGATAAAGATACAGGAAGGAGTGGATACTATGGGAGCTTGTGAAAATTATCTTCTGATTGCTTCTGTTTTCTCAGTGAAACAAGTACAAGCAGAATGGAAAGAGCTGTCTAGTAGAGGGGAGATTGAATGATCTTGGGAGTCATATAGCACAATATAGGAACCACTAGGGCCCTCTTCAAGGTTAATCATTAAAGTGAGATAAGTCAGCATTTAAAACCTATTTTATTACAGTTACTGGATAATTGCTCTTTAATATGTTTGTTAAGAGTATAGCCTACATAATTTTTGAAGCAATTTTTCTTAAAAAAATAATAATGATTTTTAAAAATTTGTAATGCCATTACTTCCAGGAAGATTAGTTTTTAAATTTGGGTAGATAGTGCCTTTTGATAATCACAGTTTGGAAATGTTTGCTCAGGCATCTGGCTTCCTGGTGTCATATTTTTACTAAATCATAGATAGTAGCTTATGTAGTCTAATATCCCCCAAACTGTGACTAAAATTTTCATTTTACAGGAGCAATTTTTGCACCAGCTAGCATTCATGGACCATTTTAAGAATTGCTCTTTAATATTTCTGCTATAGAATAGAGTTCTAAACACCCTCCAAATTTAGCACTTTAGAACCCAAGATTTACTCTTTTTTTTTAGGTGACAGATATTTGGGTTTACTCACAGTTATTACAAGTGAATATCAAATCTACAGGAGTGTCTACTTTCCTTCTTCCTTTGCTACCCCTATTTTTAAGTCTTTTTTAAGTGCTCTATAAATTTTCATTCTGCTTTTTTACTAATAACATTTTTTTGCTAATAATTTATCTTTAGAATTTTTTCAGCCTATAATTCCCTTGATTTTTTTATTTATCTTTTTTCCCATCAGAATGTTTCCATTGGAATTGTTGGCAAAGATTTGGAGTTTACAATTTATGATGATGATGACGTGTCTCCATTCCTGGAGGGTCTTGAAGAAAGACCACAGAGAAAGGCACAGGTATATAACTAATCATAACTCAAGAAGCTTCAGTTTTGTCATAAACTGCTATTCCTACCACAAGTCTAAACCTAGCATTTATGTCTTTAGTAGAGATAGACTTATAATTCAAATGGAAGTAGGAAAATCAAAAAAATGAGTAAAATAAAGTATTAAAGAGGCAGTGATTGCTAGGAACAAAAAGGGTTGATGGGCCGGACATGGTGGCGCATGCCTGGCACAACCACCGTTTAAATAATGAAATCTTATCCCTCTGAAGGAAACTAGAAATAATATATCCTTTAAAAAAAAAAGCTTAAAAAAAAAGTTTAAAAAAAAAAGCTTGAAAAAAAAGTTTAAAAAAAAAAGCTTGATATAGAAGAAAATTCTGTAGTAAGACACTATTCAACTTAGTACCCAGAGATGGTTTGCAGGGAACTTTCCATTTCCATGCCTTTAGAATCTTGGCTGGCCCCATGACTTGTTCTAACCAACAGAACATGCAAAAGTGACAAAGTGCCAGTTCTGGGCCTGGTTGCTCTCACATTTAAGCTTTTGAACTTTTGTAAGCTCTGAGCTGTTATCCTCTAGAGAGAGATCCTGGTGAAGGAGAGTCCCTGAGACTACATGGACTGAGGACCAGCCATCGAGTGGAGGCCCCAATCTTCTAACTGCCCAAGATACGAACTTTAAGATAGAGACTTTAAGCAGACATCTGAATAAAGCCATTTTGAATATTCCATCTCCACACCTCAACGATTACAACCTTTGAGAGACTCCCAAGTGAGACCAGCAAAAGACCATACTGCTGGGTCACAGTCAACTCTCAGAGTTTAGAAACACTAATAGGCAATTCATCAACCCTTTTTTTGAGGCTAGGTCTCGCTATTTTTGCCTGTGGAACCACAGGCTCACGTTGCCTGGGGCACCACGGACTCAAGCAATCCCCAGCCTCAGCTTCCCAGGTAGCTGGGATTACAGGCATGCACTACCATGCCCAGGTATTTTTTTGGGAGTAGGTCTTGCTACGTGCCCCCGGCAGGACTCAAACCGTGATCCCTGGCCCCGGCTGCAGCTTCCTAGGCTGCCGCACCTAGGTGGTGCGGCAGACATGTACCACCATGCCTGGCCAAATTCTGTCTTTTTTACTAAAAGTCTTTGCTCAAAAATTTTAACAAAAAAACTAAATTGAGTATTTAAAATATAACCTAACTTCTTTTTCTCAAGTATCTTTATAATGTAATACATATTGTTTTTTTACATATTTTTTTTTCCCCTCCTTTAAGCCTGCTCAACCTGCTGATGAACCTGCAGAAAAGGCTGATGAACCAATGGAACATTAAGGAATAAACCAGTATATATGTGTATTACAAATATGTAAGAATGCAAGAACACATATTGATGACAATAATCTATACTTTGAAGCAAAAGATGCAAATGGTGGTATGTTTTAGGAATCAGTCCAGATGTGAATTTTTTCCAAGCAACCTCACTGAAAACGTACAGTGGGGTGCATTTTTCTTTAAGAGGGTCTATATAATCATTTTCTAGAAAGCATAGGTATCTGTACTAATGTTTTTATATATGAAGAACATAGTGTCTTTAGGGTTTAAAGACAACTGTGAAATAAAATTGTTTCGCCTCCTGGTGCATTGGATTTTTGCTTGTGTTTTAAGTAGTTTCAATTGTAAATACTAATCAATTCCAGCTGGTCCTTGCCATCTTTGCCAAATTCTTAGATTTAGTGGTGGGAAAAATAAAACATTGTATATGACAGTCAAACACTATTTTCCATTGTATGAATCAACTACATGAGAATCTATAGAGATTTGTTTCAGAATATAAATTTCAATGTTCAGGTTTGCCAATTCTGATTAAAATCATTGCCCAACAAGACTAGGAGCTAGATTAGTATGAACAGCTTTTCTTTCCAACCAGCAGATGGCAATAGCGATAGTTCTGGTCTCAGTGTAGAGAATTTTCACAAAAATGATAAGAAATTTTAACCCCAAATCACCATTTCCTTTTATCTGCCCAGCCCCACTCCACAACAATCTTTTGGGCTGCTTTGCATTATTCTTTTGAACTGTGTACACAGATTCATAAAAATTGTGGAATAATTTTTTTCTTAGACCGTACAAAATGAAATTAAAGAAAGTCTAATTTATAAACTAAATAAAAGTCTGTATAACTTCTAAATTTGTTGCATAGAAACCTAGAGAAGTTATTTTGTTTTCTGAGATTTATATGTCTCTATAGCATTTTGCATTTTTAGATAGGGTACTTGGATTTTAGACCTAATTCCAATAATAATTAGCTGCTATTGGCTTTGAACAGATAACCTTACCTTAGGGAAATCCTTTGGAGAATTACTGAAGTTGAAATGAGGAATTTACATGCAAATATGTTGACGCTGAAATTCATAAAAATTTTTTTTCCAGTTTTATCAAAACTTTAAAAATACTAATTTCTTAAAGGGAGGTAGGGTGTGTGGTAAGAGAAGCTGGTAACCGTGTTGAGAAAAAGACCTCTTAGTACAGGAATGTACATAATGTAGGTCTCTACTCTGAAAGTTGCCTCAAAAGTCAGCCATTTGACTTGGGAGGCTAAGTACCATTTGGCCATTTGACATACAACAGAGTTGTGTCAGTGCAGTAAATGAGAAGAACTCCTCCTACCTGCTTTCTTACTCTGCAAATGTAGTGGGGGGAGTAGGGGCAGGGTGAGTGGGTATAAATGGCAACCTTAATTATCTGTTCTTACCTCAAGCAGATCTCTTCTGTTTCCATCATTGTATGAGCTGCTGTTTTTTCTGAGTGGTTATGTTGTTTAAAGATTGCATGTATGTGTGTGTGTCATTTTGTAGCTATTACTTGTAAACAAATTATTTGGTTCATGCTGGGGGAAGGGAAACAAAGATGTGAATTAATTGAGAGTTTAAAATTTCGAAAAGGTAAATCCTATGGACTAGAGTTCATTGTGTTCCCTTTTCATGTTATCTAGTGTAGTATGATATACTCATTTATTGCATGTTAAATAATGATAAAAATCCTACTAATGTCCTCATAGAAACTCTCACTTTGATATAAATGTTTAGTACACCTGGAATTTATTAAGCATTTATATGCTGCTTTGAAGTATTGGTATGGTTATATATAAAGTTGCTAACAGGATTCAGGATATAGACCTAATTTTTTTTCACTGTTTTGACATTATGTGATTTGGAGCTGCTTTTCTCTAGACCTTGATTCTCTAGACCTCTAAATTTGTAGCATCCATTGGTCTATGACAAAGTCCTCACTCTCAAGTAATTCACAACTTGAAAAGCAATCATAATGATTTAATTACATGCTAAAGTTCCCAAAGAGTGCATGTTAATAACAAGTCAACAAGAAGTAGGTTATGACATCAGTTCAACAATTTCTGTGTTTAGGAATTTACAACAAACACACTGTCGATGACAGTTTATAAAATCTAAAATGAGGTTTTATAAAAACATTTTATTGCCTTTTAATATCTAATAGATTTCTTTAATTGGTCATGATAAGCAACTTTTACTGCAGCACAGTCCAGGGCAATTGTGATTATGGTTAGCCCTGCACCACTGTAGTTCTGAACTGTTGAACTTCTTATTCACTTATTTATGCTTTTTGGGACTTCATGCTCACAAATTGTCACCTGTAAGTCAAGTGGGTTTCTAAACCAGATAACTACATTTGTAAATTTACATAATAGAACAAGCTTGCACTTCATCTGAAGAGAAGTGTGAAAAAATCAAGTTTTAATAAATTATTACATTCTTGAAATAAAATTACAGCGAAGGAAACAGGTTAGTAGGGATTAAGGGGGAAAGTAACTGCCAATAAAAGGATAGCAGGTAAATCCTTGTATCTTATGTGGTGGTGATTAACACTAAACAATTAAAACAGGCTAGAGCTAAATACACAAGTGAATGCATGTAAAATGAAATTCTGGGCCAGGTGCAGTGGTATACACCTTTAATCCCAGCCTAGAAAGGGAGGCTGAGACTAGGAATTGCTTGAGTTCATGGGTTCGAGACTACCCCAGGCAACATAGCAAGACTAGTGTCAAAAAATAGCTGGGTGTGGTGGCATGCTACTGTAATCCCAGCTACCTGGGAAGCTGAGGCTGGGGATCACTTGAGTGCCTGGAAACATAATGGTACCCTGGGCAACATAATGAAACCTAGTTTCAAAAAAAGATGAAATTCGGTAAGTATCAATTCAATTTCCTAAACTGATCTTATATAAGGTGGAAGAAACTAGATGAAGATTGTATGAGATCTTTTGCTCCAGCTATCAAAGTTTTCAAAATGAATGCACAGAATTTGAGAAGGCCTTAAAAAGTGCCTGCATACATGGCCTTCTTGATAAATTTTGGCTGCCGAAGATTTTATTTTTGGCTTTGCTTTTAAAACTAAGAAATTTCAAAAAGTTGGATTTGTGATCAACTTCCCTAACTGAAGTGAACTTGTGAGGGCAGATTCTGATGGACTTCTTTGTAGTCACAATATTTTGCTTAAGGCTTCAGTATTTTGTTTTTTAATGATTTGACAGAAAGCTTTTTTGGGGGGGCAGGGTGGGGGTTTGAGGAGGGCCGCTTTATGTTCAAGTAGACAAAAACTAAAGTGCTCCAACTGATTGTAGGTTTTTGAAGATAGGTGAAATCCTTTTATCTCACTTTATGCTTTAAAAATGTTAATCCATTGAATGCTCAGAAAGAAACAGGAAATAAATTCAATAAAGAGCATAAATAATCGTGATTTTGATGCTCAAGCAACTTCAGCCTCACGGCAGATTCCAACTCGATATGTTAAGAACTGAAATGAATCGTCACATAACTAATTTTCTTTAATGGGAGAAAAGTTGCATTCCCAAACAATAATTCCTTACTTTCCTTATTAATGGGTGAGCTAGAAAAAGCTTTCACTTCCCAACCTAGTGCTCTTATCAGCTGGACCTCACAGTCATGGGAAATGTTTCCCGTCTCTCTCCAAGCAGTTCCTCCACTAGGCCGTTTTAGTTCCTGAAAGAAAGAAAACACAAAACTATTTCTAAGTAGCGTTTAAATGATTACAGCGGTCGATTTCCAGGGGAAAGTGTTTCCACTCCCTGCCGCCGCCTAGATCAACCATGGCAGAGAGGAAGAAACTTGCTGGACGTGCTTACAGTGCGCAAGCGCAGGGGCAAAAAGGCGTGTCCTCTCCGACTTGCCGTAGAGGCGAGGTGGCTGTGGTCTTACCGCTGCTCCACCCCCTTCCACGTCAGCCAAGGACTCTGCGGGGCCGCTGCCGCTGCTGCTGCGGGTTGGAGCCGGAGTGGACCGCGGGTCGCGCAGTTACCCTAGCTGCAGCTCCCGGAGCCAGGTAACGGGCAGGGATTCCCCCGTTCCCAGAGGCGTGGTGGGCTGGACAGAGTCGGAGGAACTAGCTCTCTAGCGGGAAGAAGCGGAAGGGAGCGACTAGGCCGCTGGTGTCCGGGCCTGGCCAAAGAGCAAGAAGCCTGGGAAACTCTGGGCAAACGCCCCGTTCTGGCCTTCGTTCTGGCCTGGGATCTTCTCTTTTCTCTGGGGCTCGACAGCCCAGACTGAGGCCTACTTTGCAGAAGGAGGAGGCCGGAGAAAGGGAATGGGACTGTAGAAGACCTATGAAAGGACCCATGGGCACAGAGTCGGGTCCCGCCGATGAACGCGATAAAATGCTTAAGATTTTCCCGGTATTGTGCGCAGGATGTCTTAACTTGAGTGGTTTAATTTGGGTTTTGTGTTTAAAAACATCACTGTTGTATATATGAGGGGGTGGGGCTGGGGCTGTCACTATTTTATAGGCCGTAAGTCTCCATTCCAGCATTCTCAATTCCTTCTCTGGGTAGTGAAGTGAGAGGTAATAGACCGAAGGTGGCAAGTGTTTTTGTCATATTAGGGGTTTGTTTTTATGGAACGCAGTATGGATTCACCCTCTCCGTATGATACTTTAAAACTCATAAGCCAGACTGAACTTTAGACGGAAGTAAAGATAATGATAGTTACTGGTTGTGCGTGTGTGTGTGCACGAGTGTGGTAATAGCTTCTCATTTTCCTTTCTAGGTTTTCTAGGTTTTCTGGCAGCTTGTATTGAGGATTGATAATTGGAAACCATGACGGCTGCTGAGAATGTGTGTTATACGTTAATTAACGTGCCAATGGACTCAGAACCCCCCTCTGAAATCAGCTTAAAAAATGATCTAGGTAAATTTTTATAACATTTTGAAAACAGAATGAGAAAAAGTGAAAACAATGTTAGTTTCAACATCTTTATGAAAAATGTTTCGCTTCGGTCGACTTTTTTCTAGAATCTCCTCAATTCATCTTTTGTCATTAAAAATGAAAACTTGTTACCTTTAGATTTGAAATATTGTTTTTTGGAAATAAAATAACATCTCAATTTAACTTCGCAAATCTAAAGAAGGGAAATAGTTTAGTTGCTAGATATTCCTCAGAATAACATAAGACTTGTGTTGTTTATTAATAATGTTTAAGTATGGCTGACATTTCTAAGTAATAGACGTGTATTTGAATTTCTTTATATGCTTAGTATTACTTAGCTTGTAAAAAAAGAAAAAGACTTTCTTTGTGTTCTCTACCTGTTTCATTTTTAAAGCTTTCACACAAAGAATCCAAAAAGAATATTCAACATTTTAGATAGTGTGTGTCCTTTTCATGAGTGGTTCTGTTCCCCCCCAAAAAAAAAGAAGTGTTAAAACAATTCACATTCCAAAACAATGGTTCTTTGTCTAATTGAATTACTGAAAAAAAGTTCACCTTTATGTTTTAAACTTAAATGACTGCTTAGAACAGTGAAAATGATGCTTCATGTCTTGAAAGTATTGTTAGAAAGATAGTTTACAGTTTGAAATGAGACTTAATATGTTTCTTGCCTGTTCTCAATTCTTAATCAACAGCAATGGGCTACTTTCTGATTTTAGGTTATTTAATATAAGATTTCTGTTGAGAAATATCTTTAGAGAAGAAAAAAGAAAACCACCTATGGCATTTGAACAGATAAAATTATATGAAAAAACTACATATATTATTCTCTTTTTTTTCATATTCAGTAAGATAGTAGAATGGAATGCAAATTAGTAAATCAAGTTTCATTACTATTTTTCCTGTTATTTAAAAAGTTTTCTATTTTAGAACATCTCCCACCGGCACCCCCTTGCAGCTATAGTTTCAAGGAAAGTAAAGAACAAAATCTGTCCTTAATTATAACAATACCTTTTATTTAATTGCAGCTACCTTCATATTCTCCCCTTTCCAGTAAATAAATAGTCATGAATCTGTGTATATTTTTTCATATTAGTTCAGAAGAGTTGAGAAAAAATTTAGAAATAGTTTCCAATTTGAGTAGCAAATAATTTTTTGTTTGTTAAAATATTGTGATATCTACCCTTTAACTTTAATCACTAGATATGATTTCTGATAACTGTAGGAATGTTCTTAATACATTTTGACCAATGACCATTGAAATTTTCTATATCCTTAAAAATGTTCATAAAGGAAAAGAATTTTCTGAAAATTTAGAAAATGGGGTAAGAAGTATCCTTCACCTCACTTTAAATTGTTAGAGTAAATAGAAACTGGAGTGTGGGGGGCACTTGAAATATAAATGATGTAGATTTTGATGATATAAATGATGTAGATTTTTTAAGTTTTCTGTTAAACTTATTAAGTTAAGCTTTTAACCTTCAATTACAAGTAAAACTTTTATCCTGCTAAATTTAGCATTTGTTAAATTGTGAAAATTGAAACCAAAAGAGACATCACCATTATAAAGACACGATTTTATGTCCTTTGGACATTATGTCCTTTACGCTGTTTTTTTCCTTAATTCAGAAACACAACTGTTTTTTTTTCCTTAATTCAGGAGACTGGATGAAGAAACCTCAAAAAAGCCACCTTTATAGGTTCAGTGAATACTCTAGCCATTTTACAACTGTGCCTAATCTGTTTTATTTTTGTAGCTATGCTATCAGCTACTGTTACTTCTGATGCTTTGTTTTTGTCATCCTTGTAGGCTTTAAAACTGAAGTTTTTAAGTTTTTGCCAGGTTGATACTCATTTCACACTTTTACATTTCTTTATTTTTTGATCTGATATTGCACATGCCAACTTTTTTTCATCAGTAGCAAGAGATAGAATATTCTGAATCAGAGAGAAATGAAGTTACTCAGTTTTTAATAAAAATATTGACCCTTGTGGCATTTATTTTGCAATACCCCTCACTGGTGTTCTCAGTACAAATACCTGGATATTTTCTATTTTGCAACATGTGACATTATCAAACCAAACTAGAATAAGTATACTTTTGAATTGTAGTTCAGTTCTTTCGAAGCTTAAATCCTTCCTTTCCTATCATTCTACCAACTGACCACTCGAAATCTCTCTTAGCCAACAACAAGGAATGATACTTAATAATTACTTAAGCTCTAACTATTGGAAATTTAGTTTCCATATTTAGGCCCACCGTCTTCTGATAACTTTTACACATTAGTTATATATCTTTCCTCATATTGGAAGTGATAATTAAAGACTTTATCATCACTATTTTCCTTCCTTCTCCTACTCAGATATTTGTTTTTATAATCTAAACAATTCTAGTAGCAGTATGATTGTCTCTGTTTTTGCCTTTGAATTTTGAATCTAAAAGATTTTTACTGTTCATTCTTCAGGTTTCAGTGTAATGATTTGAAATTATAGGTTCTGTAAGAAATACATTGTATTCTTAAGGATAAGTAACAGTAAACTATGAATGTCATTCTTAATTCTAAATAATGGCTACTGATCTAGTATGTCTTAATTTTCTTCCAAATTTTTATTGCTTTAAAAGGTTTCTAAATTTTTATTGCCTATAAGAATAAGATGTAATTTTAAATCAGTCTTACCTTTTGAGTGTGAGGATCCTTTCTGAGTTTGAGGATCCTCCTAAAAAAGGTCATTTATTCATCTTTTCAGTGATAGTGTCTACAAACAATTTGCTTGCAGAATCACACACTGACTAAAAGCTCCTTTGAATTCAGAAAGACTTAGTGCCATTTACATTTTTCACAAGTTTTATGTGTATTTGAGACATAAATTATATGATATACCTGTAGATTCATCATCTTTCATTAATTGTTAAGGACCAGAGATATGATCTAATCTAACAGCTTTCAATTAAGGTATAGTGAGTTTCACAGGTATAAAAAACATGCTCATTTGTGGCCAAGTGGAGACCACTTATCACTTGGGTCCCCCTTTATTACATTACTGCTTGTAAAGAAAATCTTTATTTTGTTAGTCCTTTTAAAATTATCTGAGGTGTTTTCTTTTGAAATAATTTTGGTTTTGTTTTTGCTTTTTACTGGTTGGATCAGAAAAAGGAGATGTGAAGTCAAAGACTGAAGCTCTGAAGAAAGTAATCATTATGATTCTGAATGGAGAAAAGCTTCCTGGACTCCTTATGACCATCATTCGTTTTGTGCTACCTCTTCAGGATCATACCATCAAAAAATTGCTTCTGGTATTTTGGGAAATTGTTCCTAAAACAACTCCAGATGGGAGACTTTTACATGAAATGATCCTTGTGTGTGATGCATATAGAAAGGTAAACCAAAACAGTTATCTCTGAGTACTGCTTTGATTTTAAATAAATAATTGTAAAATTGGCTAACGTACTGTAATATCTAAAGTTAAATCTCAGATAAAATATAAGTTATAGAATCCACCCAAAAGAGGCCGGGCATGGTGGCACATGCCTGTAGGTGGCAGCCTAGAAAGCCATGACTGGGGCCAGGGATCATGGTTTGAGTCCCACCAGGGGCACATAGCGAGACCTAGTCCCAAAAAAATAGCTGGGCATGGTGGCGTGCGCCTGTAATCCCAGCTACCTGGGAAGCTGAAGTTACAGATTGCATGAGTCTGTGGTGCCCTGGGCAATGTGAGCCTGTGGTTCCACGGGCAAAAATAGCAAGACCTCAACTCAAAAAAAAAGGGGCGGGGGGGGGACAACAAAACACTACTACAAAAAAACACCACTGCTAGTATGTTTGTTTAATTGCATCACTAATTCACAATAGCCAGAATATGGAAAAAACCCAAATGCCCCAAAACAGATGAAAAGATCAGAAAGTTGTGGTATAATTACACAATGGAATATTATTCTGCAATCAGAAAAGACAATTTTGATGCATTTGTGATAATATGGATGAACCAAGATGGAATCATGCTAGTGGAAATAAGCCAGAAAGAAAAAGAGAAATACTGAATGATACCACCTATATACAGGGATATAGGGGAAGCAAACAAACAAAAGGACAAGTAAAACTTAAAATTAACAAATTGTTAGCAGAACTGAAGCGTAGAGCAAGGTGGGCAGGTAAAATCGGGTAGGGGTGCGCATAAGAGATTAAGATGATGGTTCATAGGTAACAAAGTGGTGGGAGAACCTTGGGGTATACAGTGATGTAAAAAATATATACATATGCAATAAAAAATTTGATTAGAAAAAAAATGTAAATTGTAGATATTTAGAACTGAAGTTGTAAAGACATTATTAAATGTGTTGTTACTAGGCTGGGCATGGTGGCATGCACCTATAATCCAAGCTCTGAATGTCAAGAAGCCAGGGATCACTTGAGTTCGCGGGTACGAGACTACCCCAGGCAACATAGCAAGACCTGGTCTTGAAAAAGCAGCCAGGCGCTGTGGCAGGCACCTGTAATTCCAGCTACCTGGGAGGCTGAGGCTGGGAATTGCCTGATTCTGCGAGATCAAGACTACCCCAGGCAACTTAGCGTGACCTAGTCTCAAAAAAAAAAAAAGTGTTACTTTTTTCAAACTTTTTCTGTAAATTGTAGAAACAGTGACAGGATATATGACAATGATGTGATGTGACACATCATTTGATTTGATCAGTAGAAATATGATGGAAATTGTCTTATCATCTGGAACTTATCCTCAAATCTACTCTGAATTTTTCAGTTAGAAAATTGCGTTGAAAAATTGATTTCTTTTTGTAAAATGCTGTAACTCAGCATTTCATATTTAAACTTTTATACAGGATCTTCAGCATCCAAATGAATTTATTCGAGGATCTACTCTTCGTTTTCTTTGCAAATTGAAAGAAGCAGAATTGCTTGAACCTTTAATGCCAGCTATCCGTGCTTGTTTGGAACATCGACACAGCTATGTCAGAAGAAATGCTGTTTTGGCCATCTATACTATCTATAGGTAAATAAAGAGATTCCTTGACTTAAACTCCTATGTCATCTTAGACTTGTTCTAAAGTGCTTGCTTATAGATTGTATGTGGCCTGCAAATACTTCTGTTTCACCACCACAATATATTTGCCCTATTATCATTAGGTTGTTAACATTGAAAAGTCAAAAAATCCACTGGGTTCTAACATCTCCTTGACAACAGTCTGCTATAATTGAATGACAGTAGCCCCTTTAAACACTTTCCAGTTTCTGACATTTTCAGTTTTATTATTCCTGCCCACTTAATGTATTAGCTTTGCAGGCTTTAAGTTACTATGTTGTTTTAGAATTCTCTATTTTTATAGAATGCAGGTCTGTCTTTTTCACCTTCACTGACATTGAAGAAGGAACATTTTTAATAAGAAAGGTTGCAATTCTTAACTGATTCTTGTTACTAGAAAACTGAAGGTTTTGGACTTTAAGAACAATTCAAAGAACCAGTTAGATGAGGTTTTTAACTACTGGGTTTTTAATTACTGGTGTCAGTCTACTTAAAAGTAGAATGTAATTTTTATAAACATATTTGCATTTAATAGTTCTTACATAGTTTCATAGATTTCTTGCTATAGTAGATACTGCTCTTAGGCAAATTGATATTCTGGTAAATAATGTAGAGCTCTTTGAAAGTTATACAGACACTACATGAATTTCAGTATTTAAACTACTTGTACACTCAAATTATTACATTTATAATACAGTTGCATTATGATATTAAGGAATTATTGAAAGTATTAAGCTGTTATAATAATACTATTATAATTTGTTTTAGAAAGAGTCCTAATTTCAGTCAAGCATGATACTAGAGAAGAGAACGTTTTTTGGCATTTGCTTCTAGGGGAGGGAATGAACTGGAGTGTAAGTGAAATAAAAATCGCTGTGAATTAATACTTATTCAAACTGGATAGTTTTTACTAAACTAGCGTTTAATATTTAATGCTTAAAAATTTGCAAAGTAAATTTGCAAAGTGAAGTCAAACAGAGTGCATGACTCTTATAAAGTTTAAGGCACTATTTCTTTCTTTATTAATACTTAAAGAATATTTCAGTATTAGAGTTCTTATCCTGAAGGTCAATATTGTATCCCTGAAGTATATGAAAGAAATAATCAGTTGTTTAGAAATATATATTAAATCAGATTTTTATGTATTGAACTAGAAAATATAATTTGACAGTAGATAAAAGTAACTTTGTGATTCCTACTTATGTCTTAATTTCTTAAAAATTTCAAAAAACAAAACAATTGATAGGGTTATAAACTTTGATAAAGGTCATTTATGGTATCATCTCTAGAGTTGTTAAAGTGACTTTTTTTTTTTTTATTCTTAAAAATGAATTTTACCTGTTTTACTTAAAGAAATTTTGAACATCTTATACCTGATGCACCTGAACTGATACATGATTTTCTGGTGAATGAGAAAGATGCAAGTTGCAAAAGGAATGCATTTATGATGCTAATTCATGCAGATCAGGTAAAGTACTTTTTTAAAAAATATTATTTTAACTGTATTTAATGAGGAAATTGTTACTTTCACCTAGTCATATTTTTAGTCAGTGATCTATTTAGACTATTTGTAATTGATTTGTTTTTGTGTGTTTTTTAATTTTTTTTTTTTTTTTTTTTGAGACTAGGTCTCGCTATTTTTGCCCATGGAACAGCAGGCTCCCATTGCCCATGATACCACAGACTCAAGCAATCCCCAGCCTCAGCTTCCCAGGTAGCTGGGATTACAGGCATGCACCACCATGCCCAGCTGTCTTTTGGGTGTCTAGGTCTCGCTATATTGTCCCGAGCGCAACTCGAACCGTGATCCCTAGCCCCAGCCACTTCATAGGCTGAAGCTTACAGGCATAAGCCACCATTCCCAGCTGTTTTTTGGTTGGTTTTTTTGGGTTTTTTTGAGACTAGGTCTCGCTATTTTTGCCCATGGAACTGCAGGCTCTTGTTGCCCAGGGTACCACAGACTCAAGCAATCCCCAGCCTCAGCTTCCCAGGTAGCTGGGATGACAGGCGTGTGCCACCACTCCCAGCTATTTTTTGGAACTAGGTCTTGCTACGGGCCCCAGGTGGGACTCGAACTGCGATCCCTAGCCCTGGCCGCTTCATAAACTGAAACTTACAGGCACGAGCCACCATGCCCGGCCTCCCGGCTGTTTTTTAATTTTTGAACTTAATTTGTACAAGCTTACAGTTCTTTCTTTACTCTTCTCTGGAATACTACATATATATTAAATATGTAAAATGCTGAAACTCATTTGTTTTTAGTAAACATTAGAGAGGGATTTAATAACAGTTACCACTTAGATTTTTCCCAAATTGAAATAGTTTGGGATCATATTCTGTAGCATTCTACTTTGGATCTTTGGTAGCCCTTCTTTGCTTGTTTGTGGCATTCTTCTAAAATTGACTAATAGTGAAAACTACTAGTTTGGTATAGGATCTACTCTGCACCATAGCTGAGAAAGTCGGGTGGCTTTAAGTGTAGATTGAAGCTGTTCAGTTTCATAAGTAGAGGTCAACTCTGGATGTTCAGCTCTGCTGGTGCTTAAAGTGTATGGATTTGCTTTTGGCTAACAGTGACTGCACCTTGGTGGTATCTGATCTTGGAATTACTATCCAATATTTATCAAAATGTAGGAAGTAATATGTGTTAAGACTGAAAAATAATGGAGTCGGTCCACTTCTCTATAATGGAAGTGCTGTCATTTGTTTCCACATCTTTGTAAACACGATTATAAGAAAGTTTCATATTTGACCCCACAGTATTTGGTCCTCTTGTAAAGATGGTTTTACTGACCATTTCCTTTTTTTGTCATAGATAGTTCCTAATCATATTACAAGGGAAATAGTTGAGTAAAATTTGTTGATATTTTTACTGTAAAGATAAATGTTGAAGCAATAGTTTTCTTTTTCATGATTATTTAGTTTATGGAAATTTATGAGTTTTTTCTTTTGGAACTCAGTAATAGGATTATCTTTACTCCTACAAAGCTGGTGTGTTTCAGTTGTGTAGATGATATTTATCATGTAACACAGTTTCTGTTGGTTTAACTGCTAGAAAATTTAGAACCCAGATTTGTGGCCCATTGCTAGAAAATGTGTTTTGTTTTTAGATTTGTGAATCTTCATGTTATTCCTTTAATTTTCTTTGCCTTGATTTTCTTATTTCACATTTAGTTTTGCATATTTTTTAAAGTTACATAAAGTCTTATCAAATGAGGTGGGACTAAATAAATATATAATTTTTCAGGATCGAGCTTTGGATTACCTGAGTACTTGTATTGATCAAGTTCAGACATTTGGAGACATTCTTCAGTTAGTTATTGTTGAGCTCATTTATAAGGTAAGATTAATCTATCATGGGTAAAATGAACTTTAAAAGTTTAAGGTAGGATTAAAGTCTCCTTCTGGGATTCTGCTTAATTATTTGCATTTTATGTTTTAAGACTAGAAATATTTTATAGCTGGCCTACTAAATCTTTTTTTTTTCCCTTTTTTCCTTTGGTTTGCTTTTTTTTCCCCAAGTACTTGCATCCCCCTCTACACCTCTATAAGCAATTTATTAAAACTCATGGCTTGATCCATTACACCTACAAAGAAATCATTGTGTTGATTAGTCATTGAATAAATTATGAAGTGGGCTTTGGAAGAAAATTCAAGATTTTTTTGAGTGCATACTAGATTTTTTTTTTTAGAAATTTAAAAAACTTCTTAAAAGAGTTACTTTATACATTCTCTGTTTGTAAAGAGAATAGATGTTAAAATGTCATTATGTTATTATAGGCCATTGACAGATATCTAAAACTAGATGAGAGATTACGATCTTAAAATGAGGTACCCCATGGTAACTTTTTTTTTTTTTTTTTTTGAGGTAACAATATTTCATAACACTGTAAAGGTTCTGAGATGTCTTTTTCTCACTGCACTCACAACTAAATGTCCAGTCAAGTAACCACCAAGAACTTGGTTACTTCTACTAATTCCACCCTCCCTCTTTTCCCTCTGGTAACCACCATTCTATTGTATAAGGATTTGCCTTTGTTTCATCGGTATTCCACAAGTGAGAGAAATTATATGGTATTTGTATAAGTCATTTGACTTAATTCATTTAGCATATCTTCAAGGTCCATCAAGTTGTTGCAAATGTCAAGGTTTCATTGATTTTTTTTTTTATGAGAAGTATATTTTAATGGAGTTATATCCCATTGTGTATATAGTACCATATGTGATTTGCTGTTGATACCATCGGAGAGAAATAAAATATACGTCACACATAGCTTACTTAAGTAAGATGATATGCACAAAACATTAACTGTTGACTGATTATAGTTGCCTTTGCTTTTGCAGAAAGGAGACCCCTTTTAACAGAACTGAAACTGTAATTACCTTTAATTCTGCAGCACTGAGGTTTTCAAAATTTTCAGTTATTCACTGTCTCCTTTGTCTAATAGGGTTCAAATTTTAGGAATTTTTTTTTTTTTTTTTGAGACTAGGTCTCACAGTTTTGCCTGTGGAACTTCAGGCTCACGTTGCCCAGGGTACCACAGACTCAAGCAATCCCCAACCTCTACTTCCCAGGATTACAGATGCACAACACCTTGCCCAGCTATTTTTTTGGGACTAGGTCTCACTAGGTGTCCCAGGTGGGACTTGAACCGCGATCTTGGCCCCGGCCGCAGCTTCCTAGGCTGCCGCCTACAGGCATGCGCCACCAAGCCCAGCCTGTAGAAAATATTTTATTAATCATGCTTGAGTAATAGAGATATGACTGTTTGCATTTAGGGAAATGTATCATAAATACTAACTTAAAAAGAAATAAAGTAAGGAATATTTCTTCCACATGTAAAGATCGTTAAGATGCATTTATATTGGAATGGAAAAGTTTTGTTTTCTTCTTGATATAAAATATCATCCCAAATGATGAGTGCTTAAAAAAATGTTTTTCTTGGTTTAAAAGCTGGTACTTTGCTCTTACCAACTTTTGAGATTTACATAATCCATCGTGTGTCCTTTTAACTTGACATCCATAACAAAACTTTAGTATCAAATTGAATATCCTGTGATATCCTATCATAGTACCCATATTGATATACTTGTTTACTTTTTTATCTTTTTTTTTACTTCATTTTTTACTTATGTATAGTATTTATATCTTTTACTATAAGCATCTCAGAACCTTTTGTGAAAGAGTAAAAATATAATTTATGATTGAGTAAATCAATATATAGCAATTTGAAATAAAATTTAATACTTTCTGAAATCAGTATGATATCGCTATGTCTGATTCCATGTTGATAGGTATCTGCAAATGTCCTTAAAAAATAATTCTTTAGTTTTCAGATAAAGAAACCTAGCACCCCATAAAACTGATACCTATTTTTAAAAGTCTTGTCTGAAAGCAGTGTCTCTGAAGTCAGTTGAAAACTAAATGTTTTCTTCTCCAGGTCTGTCATGCTAATCCATCAGAGAGGGCCCGTTTCATTCGCTGCATCTATAATTTATTACAGTCATCTAGCCCTGCTGTAAAATATGAAGCTGCTGGAACATTAGTGACACTCTCTAGTGCACCTACTGCAATCAAGGTACTGCTTTATTTGTTGCCTGTTATATGACAGATAGGCTATTTTATCACTTATAATTTAGCAACGTTATATTTTCATTACGTGACTATATGACAGTACACAGCTTAGGGGAAACCAGTTACACAATAAAATTACTTGATTCTGTACCTACTTAGATCTTTTCTGCCTTCCAAGTTTTATACATGCATATATATATAGATAGAGACAGATAATACCAATATTTCCAGTTTCTAGACAATGATATTAGTATTTTAAATTCGTCCCCAGATTTAATTACATTAATGATTGTCTGGATAAGTGAATTCTTGATGATAAACAGTGGATCCTAAAAAGGTTCCAGTTAGTATTTTCAGTAATAAAATAACCCTGTTTCTTTTTTTTTTTTTTTTTTTTTTTGAGACTAGGTCTCGCTATTTTTGCCCATGAAACCACAGGTTCACATTACCCAGGTTACCACAGACTCAATCAGTCCCCAGCCTCAGCTTCCCAGGTAGCTGGGATTACAGGCGTGTGCCACCACACCCAGCTATTTTTTTAGGACTAGATCTCACTATGTTGCCCCAACAGGTCTTGAACTATGATCCCTAGCCCCAGCTGCTTTATAGGCTGAAGCTTACAGGCACAAGCCACCGTGCCTAGCTAAATACCCTATTTCTTATCTTTAGTTTATCATGACAAGGCTGTATGAGGAACTCCAGTATATTCAGAAAATGACTTATTCTGGAAAGCTGATTCATTGGAGAATTTACAATTTTATCCATCAGTTCTTTAAAAAAAATAGCTTTTTATTTTGAAATAATTTTAGAAAAGTGGTAAAAGTTGGACAGAGTGCTCATTACCCCTTACCCAGCTTCCCATAATACACATCATGTGTTACAGCTTTATAATGGTCAAAACTAAGAAAATACCTTTGGAATAATAGTGTTATTTAAACAACAAACTTTAACAGATTTCACCAGTTTCCCCATTAATGTATTTTTTGTTCTAGGACTCCACGTTACGTTTGTTATTCTTAAAATTGTCATTTGTTAGTCTAATCTATGACAGTTACCTAGACTTTCCTTGTTGTCTGTGACCTTGAAACTTGTCTGTCATATTATAAAGTACATTATGTTGATGTAAACTATCACTGGGCATGTTACCCTTGCTCAATCAATTAAGGTGTTTTGCCAGTTTCTGTGCTGCTGGGGAATCAGTAAGTGGAAAGCTACCTTGAAACTGTACTAGTATCCTATTTTTCCTCAAACTTAACATCTAGTTTTAACATCCATTAGTTGATCTTTCCTGCAATCATTTTTTTGCTTTGGTATTCTAACTGGTTTTCTGTTTCTCTCATTTTATATTATTCACTGGAATTCTTCTGCAAGAAAAAGCTTTTCCTTTTCCTTCCTTTGCTGCCCTCTGTTTTTCACTCCCTCCCTTTTTCCTTTCTATCCTTCTTTTTCTTTATTCTTTCAAAATATTTATGTTTCAGAATAGTCATTAGGCATTATTTCGGGTTTGCTTCTTTGTCCTCTGCTTTATAATTAGATTCTCTGTTTGCTTTTTTTTTTTTTTGCCTTCATTCCTTAGTTTCAACCCTTAATTTTTGGCTATTTGTAAGTGTCTATAACAGACCCTTTTCATTCTTTTAATTTGTGTTGCATCCAGTTTTTTGTAAACTTGAAAAATACTGGAATTTGTTACAATTTAAGAAATAAGCACATTTTCCACTGGGTAAAAATGCCTAAGTTTCTAATGCAGGCTGGAATAATAGATGAATATTTAATTTCCCTGGATTTTGTGGGTTTTCTCTTTTTCAAGTTTTATGTTTGAGATAAGAGAATATATTCTTAAAATGCATTTGTTTTTTATATAGGCTGCTGCTCAATGTTACATTGACTTAATTATTAAGGAGAGTGACAACAATGTAAAACTTATTGTTCTGGATCGATTGATAGAATTAAAAGAGCATCCTGCTCATGAAAGAGTGCTGCAGGTAAATATAATCTGAAAGAGAAGTTCTAAATGAAGTGTATTTCAGAATTTAGATAATTTCAATGCCTTTCCATCTTCGTTAACTTAAATGCTTAGCGACTACACATTTTAAATTTTGATCAACTAAAGTATAATTTTTGAATCACCTAACCTTTTTAGTATATTGTCTTTGCCTTAAAAAAATATTTCTAACTGCATTATTACATTTTATCTTTTTCTTTTTGTACTACATTTGGTATTTGTTTTTTTAGGGTCTTTTTTAAATATTCTTTAAAATATATGTGTTCATTTTAATTTGGATATAATTTAAATGTCTTGGGAAATAGACTAGCTGATTGAAAATGAAGGATGCCTGGATTCTAGAAAATTGTCAGCATACTTATTTAATCTCAGAATGATGGTTGTTATAAAAATAAAGGCCCATGATAGCTAAATTCAATGCTGATCTTGGATCAGAACTACTGATACTTTGCTGGAGAGGTTATTATTGGGGCAGTTAAATATGAATATAGACTGTAATTGAGGCTGCTGTTATTAAGGTTAATTGTGTTAATGGTAATGTGAATTGATATTTGCATTTTGATTATATAAGAAATCTTCATTTTTAGGAGATAGACTAAAATGTTTAAGAGTGGAAAGAAAATACGGAAATACGGAAAAATTTTAACAAGTGAAGGTTTATGCAGGAGTTCACTCAGAATTTTTGGAACTTTTTTATCTGTGAAATTTTTTCAGCAAAGTTCTAAAGAAGTGAAAGTATTAGGTTTTTGTCATTGGATTTTTCTGTACATATATTTGCTGTTTTTCTGATTTTCTAAAATAGCAATATCATTGCAGTATAACATGAATTTCAGGTATGCATCATTAAAATTCAGTGTGTACAGTATACAACAGAAAGTTTCCCACTAAAAATCCTGTTCTGTACTTCACCATACTCTTGTCCCTTTTTACTTGATTTTCCTACCCATCCCCTTCTATTCTGGTTACCATTAATTGCTTATAGTTTAAAATTTTATTTTTGTTCTATTTAGTTTAGAATTTTGCTATTTTTAAAATATTTGTGTCCCAAAATTTTTTTTTAAATATGCATCTTTAAAATATAACATTTTGTCTAATGTTATACGTATCCAGATTCAGATTTTCCCAGTTGTCTCCACAATAACCTTTTTGTATAGTTCATGACATAGAGCATATCTGGACATCTCTTTAATTTAAGCATTTATCTTCATGACACTGACTTCTTAAAGAGACTAGGCCAGTTGTCTTGTGTGTTTTTGGTCACATAACTCCTTCAGGTTGTGTTTCATAACTTTCTTATAACTTTCAAGCTAAATGGTGCATTTAACTTGTTCCTTTGACTTCTATATTTCCTGTAACTGCAGATTGCATCTAAACTTTTTTAATAGAGACCAGAGTAAACATTTTCAGTTTAAACACATCCTATGTGATCATATATACATCATACTGTATTACATCAGAAAACCCAAAATACTTGTTTTTTTCCCACTATTAATGATTTTATTACTGATCAAAGAACTGAGAATTGCAACAGACTTCTCTGTTATACAATTGAAATTTTCTTCTTATTTTTCAGGATCTTGTCATGGACATCCTGAGAGTATTAAGCACACCAGATTTAGAAGTACGCAAGAAGACTCTGCAGTTAGCACTGGATCTTGTCTCTTCTAGAAATGTTGAAGAGGTAAAACAATGCTCCAGTAGCACTTTATAAACTCTCAGGCCAACCTTGATGTAATTCTCACTTATTTTACTTTGTCTTACAGCTTGTTATTGTCCTAAAGAAAGAGGTGATTAAAACAAATAATGTGTCTGAGCATGAAGATACTGACAAATACAGACAGCTCCTTGTACGAACCCTGCATTCTTGTTCTGTCCGATTTCCAGATATGGCTGCAAATGTTATCCCTGTGGTATGTAATTCTTTTTTTTTTTCGCCAACCAATATCTGCTTTATTATTATTTTTTTTAACATCATTTCATTCCCTGGGGGTCACCCATCACCTCCCCTCCCCGCCCGCTCCAGCTGGTCCCCTCTCTCCCCTTGTGTAGTTTCATTTGGTTGACCATATATTAGTGAAACCATTTGGTTTCTTCCCTTTCTATCTGGTTCGTTTCTGCTAGAATGATTTCTTCTAGGTACATCCAGGTGTCTATGAATTCATCAAATTTGTCATTTTTAATTGATGAGAGTAATACTCCATTGTGTATATATACCACATCTTTTTCATCCACTCATCTGTTTTGGGGCATTTGGGTTGTTTCCATGTCCTTGCAATTATAAATAGTGCTGCAATAAACATCCGAGCACAGGTGTCCTTTTGTACCCACATTGAGGTCTCCTTTGGGTAGATTCCCAGAAGTGCGACTGCTGGGTCAAATGGTAATTCCATTTTCATGAGTTTGAGGGTCCTCCATACTGCTTCCCATAGTGGCTGGACGAGTTTACATTCCCACCAGCAGTGTAGGAGTGTTCCTTTCTCTCCACATCCACACCAGGACTTGTTGTTGCCTGTTTTTTTGATGTGGGCCATTCTTACTGGTGTAAAGTGGTATCTCATTGTGGTTTTGATTTGCATTTCTCTGATTGCTAGTGATATTGAGCAATTTTTCATGTGCCTGTTG
>PVHY01005495.1:0-82616 GCA_004024945.1 Uropsilus gracilis
TGAACCCAGGACATTTTTGGTTGCAAAGAGTAGGGAAGAAGATAAAAATGAGTAAGTACAGATAGCCTGACTCTGGGCGAGATGGGCTTTTTATTCATTTGTTCACTGTATAAATATTAATAAACAGCCTCACCGTGCAGGCCTGGGCTCGGAGCACTCAAATTTCCTCCCTCATCAACATTCGGGAAACCCCGGCTCTGTGCCCAACGCCACATGGATGCCAAGGAAGCAGAGAGACAGGCGAAACTGGGACATGAGCACTGCAAGAGGAGCCTCAACCCTGGTGCCAGCCCCGGATCTGCCCTCAGCCCTAACTGCCCCCAACCCAGGGCATGTCTGAAGCCTCGGAAGGGTCTACATCTTGTCCATGAAGCAGCCCCCCTCTGATTCCATTTTCAGGACTCATGATACCTGCCCATGGGCAGGCAGGAGTGTCTGGTGAAAGCAGCTACGCCCACAAGAAGGCAGGAAGGAGCAGGGGTAGCTGACCAGGAGGAGGGCTCAGTCCTTCTGTGTCCAGCCAGAGGCTGGCACTTTTCTCTCCTCTCATGAGACTCAGAGAGGGGTAGGGGTAGAAGAGAGGGGCCAATTAGTGGGTGCCTATCATGTGCCAGTCCTAGCTAAGCATTTTCACATGTGGCATCCTATTGACTTGCTTAGGGAACCCAGGGTGACTTGCCTGAGATCCACCAGTCAGAACAGGGAGGAACCATGGTGGCAACACAGATCTGTTTGCCTTCAAAGAACAAGTAGACTCCTCACTGTATTTTCCCCTGGTCCTCCATCATCTTCTCCCTTTCCCACCCTTCAGCTAACCTATATCAGAACTAGAGGAACAATGGAAAGAAACAGGAGAAGGGGGATCTATCCCTACATCCGCTGGTGCAGTCTGGTCCCAAACTGTCTTTGCATGTAGGAGTTCATCCACCTCAGGACCCTAACCTATCCCCGTGTTCCCATCTACCCCCACCTCAGTGATCAATCCCTGCAACTGTCCTTTCTGGATTCCACAGCAGAAACAAAGCAGACTTCTCTTTAATTCTGATCTTCGATGCCTTGGCCTGTAATTGCTTGCCAGGCCCTGTGTCACACACGAGGTAATACACAGACAGGTGAATCACACTGAAGCTGGGACCATGTGGATTTATTGCCTGAAAAATATCATCCTATTTGTCTGCTTTCCTGCATGTGCCAGGGGAGTGGCAGGGGCTGGTTTTGATTTCTAGCCAGACCACTTTTGGTGTGACCTGGAGCTCATGGTTTCATCTATGGACATGTCAGTTTGTCAAATGCAGATACACAGTAGGTGCTTAACAAATGCAGATACACAGTAGGTGCTTAACAAATACTTGCTCTTTCCTCCACCGCCTAAGTTGTACTAAGAGGACTGAGGGCCAAGTCTTCTGTTTACATTGATGAGCCAAGAAATATCATAGAAAATGTTCTCATTGTTCTTGACTTCATTTATGGAAAGACAGACAAATGTTTTTTAGAATTGATTTTGACTTGCAGTTTAGCCCTTAATTCTATCATTTTGAATTGGTCCCTGACTATATCTCACTTCCTACCAGCCCTGTGGAGCTGGCAAAAAAATCCATCTGTCCATTTACCTACTCGCCCACTCAACCATCTAACAATTCAATCAGCCAGCCAGTCACCCAACCATTCATCTACCCTTCCATTTGTCCAAACATCTACCCATCCATCCATCCATCCATCCATCCATCCATCCATCCATCCATCCATCCATCCATCCATCCATCCATCCATCCATCCATCCATCCATCCAATGACTGAATTCCTATTACATGCCAACCAATGAGGACTCCAAACAAAACAGAATTTCCAGAGCTTCCACATACTCATGCTGTTGGCTCAGACCCATGCCACAGGCAGCCAGTAACTACTTTTCCACTGGTTGTGTATGAAGAGAGAAAGAGGGCAGCCTCCTTTCCCAGAGTCTGGCTTGCCCGGCCTTGCCTTTCCTCTGTTCTATTTGTGAGTCTCCTGTGAATGACTTTCATGTGATTATTCCTCCACAAGCAGGGTATTCCCTCTGAGGGCAGAGGCTTTCGCTGAGTTCTGGATCACTGTGCGTATAAGCATACCCTCCCCCCCCAGCCTGTCCTGAGCACCTACATGAAAACATTATGAGCAGGCCTGCTCTCCCCACTGGGTGAGTACAAGTGATTTGCACATAGGAAATGTCTCCTCTTCTATCACATCATCTAGATTTTTTCCAGCACAGTTTCCTTCCCTGCATAGACCTTCCAGCTTTTGGGATCTGTTGGAGAGGTTGTACAGCAGGGTAGCAAAGAATGCCATCCCTGAAGCCAGGCTCTTGGGGTTCAGCCCCATCATTGTAATTATGTGTCTTTGAGCAAGTTGCTAGACATTGCTACTTCCGTTGCACTTTTGGTAAACTAGGGATCAATACCAGAACCAATTTCACTTCATGTTTCTAGTAGGGAAGCAGTGCCATGTCCTGATGGGGCATTTTTAACTGAGTGGGTATTAGGGAATGTTCCAGTGACTGGGGTAGGGTGTGCGGGAGGATCCCACTGAGAGAAGACTGCAACAGACACTGAACTGTAGCATGACACTATCCTGGACAGCACAGAACTGCCCCTCAAGATGCCAGTGGTACTCTCACTGAGGAACTCTGCAAAAACTGTGCTTCATGGGGCCTGGTACATGGTGAATATCACCAAATGTGAGCTGTGATTTGTTTATTGTTCCCTCTCTCCTGACCATCTAAGTTCCATGTCAGCCATGTTCAGTGCTGTCAAATCTCCAGCACCTAAGACAGGGCTCAAAATTTGGCAGACACTGGATGGATGGATGAATGAACAAACGAATGAATGAACAAATGAATGAATGAATGTTTGATTCATCAATGATTGGTGAGTGGCCATTGGTGAAATAAGTCAATTCCAATCAGCTAGAGTTTGCTTAAAACTATAAACCACAGGAAATGGTGAAGAATAGACCATGTCCAGTCCCATTTTCCTTTAAGGCTTGATCCTGCTGCATATGACCCCTGGGGGCTCATAGTTGTCCTTCTCTGGTGGACATTATCTGACTCTCCTACTAATTGTGGGACAGCCTCTGCCCCATTTCCCCTTCTGTTTCTGGTCACTTAGTGATTGCATTTTCTCACCTTTCTGCATGCTTATGGGAAGGAACCTTCACATTAAAGCAGACATACCTGGTCAAGTAGAGTGTCTGGGAAGATAAAGGAAAGAGGGGCTTCCTGTATGTTCAGATCAGGAATGGATTAATCAGAAAACTCTGTTTCAACCCTTGTCAAACATTTTCTCATCCTTGGTCACCTCTCCTCCTTGATAAACTGAGAATTCTCCCTCCTGTGTAGAGTTCAAAGGTCAGCCAGTCTTTGGAATCTATGACACCGACCTTTCGCTAAGTGCTTTCAGTGCAGGAGAAGAATTAATTCAGTCCTTGATAGCGGAGGTTCCCAATCCTGGGAGACAGCCACACACCAGCAAAAGCTGAGATGGGTGTGCACTGGCCAGATGGGCAGGGTGGAGAATATTCAGGGAGTGACATTAAATGATACTGAGTTTCTGATACTCCTTGGAAGCTGTTCAGGGCACTCGGTGTCTAATAGGGACTTGCGTTCTTAGATTTAGTTGGCTTTATTTTCCATTTCCTGAAAATCCTATTCACTGATGGCAGTGGTCAGTAAAATTCTGGTGACAAGGATTTTGTAGGGTGTGTTCATGTGAGGAGACAGACAGAAGACAGTGGTGCCCTGTGGGACTTGTCCCCCAGCACTCGCAGGTCCAAGCTGCCATGTGCTCTTTGGTGATAAAGGGGTGAAAGGTGGGGTGGAAGGGGCAAGTATGGCTGAGGAAGGCCTCCCTGATCAGGTAGGTGTTACACGAGCAGAGATCTGGAAGCAAAGGAGCCACCAGTGCAGGTTCAGAAGAGCTTCAGTATCTTGTGAGTCTGAAAAAAGTGCCTCTCCGGGAGAAAGGTGGTTTCTTTCCCTAAGTTTCTCTTTTCTCAGACTTCCAACCCAAATGACCCAGAGACAAGAACTGTCTTTGACCTCTCACAACCTCCTGAAATATAACTTGAGCCTGGTATGTGCCTACTTAGTCCTCTTTTCATAGCTCACTGAGGAGGAGAGGGGGTTCAGAGGCCGCCATCACCAGCTGTCACCAGGAAGCTCTTGAACTTTTCCACTGAAGGAAGGGGGAGGACACTCCAAGGCTTCCCTCAGGGTGATCCAGGGATATCAGCCAAAGCCATAGCCACAAGCCAAAATGTCTGCAGCCAAAATGTTTCACCTTTCAAATTCATATATGTATAAATCAAATTCGTGTGCAAATAAAACCCAAATATACATGCGTTCAATTCTTCCACCCAAAGAGGAGCCAAGTCTGTGCTGTGGACCCCCAGGGCCCTGCCGTGCTGCCTGAGGACACAGACACCCACGTTTAAGAAGCACAAAGTGAAGGAGAACTGCAGGCTGGGATTCTAACCACAATCTGCCATGGACACTGTGTGTCCCTCCTTGAACTCAGGGAGAGACCACTGTGTGTCTTGGATCTGCCTCTCCATGCCTCCAAAGACCCCAGTGGAGACTGACGTGAACAGCTAAAAGCCCGAACTGGATGGGGAGTGTGTGGGCCTGTTGGAAGAATGCTCTGGCCAGAGGTTCTTCCCTCTACACTGCAGGGAATACAACACCCCCCCTGAGCAGGAGGTGTGGTATCTACTTCACAGGCTTCCTATCAGTGCTTGAACAATACAGTAGCTTCTAGAATGGGTCCCCAGCATGGCACTTGGCACATCCTATTTCTGACTCCATATCTGTGGAGTGAAAAGGTAGGTGAGTGGCGAATGACCCAGTCACAAAGGCCCAGTGAATGCCCCTATCCCATGACTCTTTGGCCCCAAATAGTGTATTTTGTGGTCATCCCCTCCCCACCCCCAGTCTGTTTCCATTCTAAATGCATAACTTGATGTACTGCCTGCTCGCCCCATGGTTTCTCTCTGTGGCTAATGCAGTAAAAAGAGCCATAGATTATAAACCACTAATTGTATTTAGACAAAAATTATCTTCCACAAAAAACAACAGTAATAATGGGTACCAAATGCCTGGGCCTCGACTAATCACCTCACATCCATTATCCATTTACTTCTAGTGCCAACTTTCCATCAACTCCAGATTAGAAACCTGGGGCTTTGCAAGGTGACACATTTGCTGAGGAAACAGGCCTAGGACTAAGGCTCTGGCATCCTCACTGTTTTCTGCTTGGCTATAGACCCGCTGACAAGGGGCCCTGCTCCCCTTCCCACCCCAACCTCCCAGCCATGATCCTTCGGAGAAGAGGAGCTGAGAGGACTTAGTAATATTTATGAACATGGGCACAGAGTCTTCCACCCAGGGAAATCATAAATGGCAGTGGGAGGTGCTGAGTGGGCAGTGGCAGTTTCTGATTCAGGGAGCCCATCCCTAAGGAGCTGTGACCAAGCAGTGGTCTGGTGTGGGAGTCACATCCCATGGAGGTGATGACCCTGAGCCAGGTCACCCCGGCTGGGTATGTGGCAGGTACAATGGAAGTTCTGCTCATCCCACCAGACCCCCCTGCCACTTCCTTGCTCCCCATCCTGAGTGCCATGTCCAGTGCTGGCTCCCAGTCTGGAACTCATTTGTCTATATGCACAGGGGATGAAGGTACCTGGGACTTATTGTGCCCCCACCAGGGACCAGCCCTTAACTAACAGCTGAGGGATGCAGGATGTAAATACACTGACTCCCTCACTGACACTGCAGACCAAGCCATGGAAAGTGAGGCAGGACTAGCATAAGACCTGGTGCAACCATATAACTCCCAGAACAGGGGAGCCAGGGACCAGGGAGCATGCTGAACACTAAGTCACCTTCTACTTTTATAAAGTGGCTCCTATCTCACAGGTGAGGGAACTGGCGACTGCAGCCTGTTAGAGGCAGCAGATGGATACAAATTCAGTTTTGTGTGATTTAAAGGTCCAAGCCTGCAGGAAAGAAGGGAGGAGAAGGGGGTGGGATAAGCACACTGGGCTATGCAGATTTCAGGGTTAAGAAGGGGAGAGACAAGGGAGAGAAGAGAAGATGAAATGATTAAGTTTGTCCATAGTTCCAAGACTGCTAACCTGGCT
Organism: Uropsilus gracilis; assembly: GCA_004024945.1. Lineage (NCBI taxonomy): Eukaryota > Metazoa > Chordata > Mammalia > Eulipotyphla > Talpidae > Uropsilus > Uropsilus gracilis. Next base: position 6,172 of record PVHY01005495.1, read on the forward strand.
CCTGAGATCAGGGCCAGTGGAGGGGAGATGCCCTGGGCCAGCAAGACATTGGCTCCTGAAAACACATGTGGCCAATCACAAATGAGCTGCACTGTAGGGCACCCCACTCTGGGACTTAATCCTGCCCTCTTTCTTCATGCACCCACATGCCAGTTACCTCAGGATCAAGTCTGGCAGTTGCCCACCTCCAAGGCTACTGGCAAGTCCCACCCACACTTCTGGCAGAGAAGTGAGGAAAGAAGACAAACTCATTTTTTTTCCTCCTGATGACAAAAATAGTAAACATCGTGAATATTGAAGAAAGTATAAAAAGAAAATAAAGATGATATATATCCTTCCCAAGAGGTGTCCACTGTTACCACTTGCATATCCTTCTTCATAGAGCCTTGTCTATGCACACATGCAGCTTTTTTATTCTTCACAGCTATAACATGCACTGTTTGTCACTTATCCATGTATTATCAGTGCCTCCTCAGGTCACTGAATGTCCACCTGTGTCATAGCCTTTCACAGTGGTGTGGTGCAAGTTTGTGCAGACTGTTCCCATCTTCTGTAAACTATCATCTACTGAGAGATCATTGCTGGGGAAACAATAAACAACACTGCAGTGGACATCTTCAAGATTCTGTATTTCTGAGGGCCAACTAAAAACACTGATCAAAAGTCAAAAAAGTTATCATTTCCTTTCACCCACTGATTCCACTCAGATGCATTTGCTCTTATTGGACTTACCAGCTAACTAGACCAGTGGCACAGAGGACCAGAGAACCCACATAATAGGGCCAGTATCCACATGGGGATTAGTCAGTCATGAGGGGATACTCCATTCTTGAGGCCAGAACAAGCACATGGTTCCCATGTAAATATTATTTGGTTTTCTGTCTTGAGTGCCTGGCATAGAGATGGGATTTTATAAATACAGAGTGGTGGGACAGGCCTCATATGCAAGGAGGGAGCCTAGTTAGAAATTTGAGCCTTTGCAAAGTCTGGCTTGGTTAGGTAGGTAACACTTGAATATAGACTTTGGAATAACATCATCTTCATAATCACAACAATAAGGGCAGTTAACATTTTCTGAGCATCTGCTACCTGCTAAGTACTGCTATGTTTTAGCTATGTTCACCTTCATTCTAACTCTCCGGTGTTGAGCTATGCCATCACCATTGTCTGAGGTGAAAAACAGAAGTCACAGACCCAGCTCTTGAGTTGGCCAGGTACACTGTGGAAGTCTGAACCCATCAGCCTTGCTGGCCCAGGACAATTAATCTGAATACCACATGTCCTCTTCCACCTATCAACTGTACCATTTCCTGCATTTCTTTGACACCTGAGTTTCCTGATCTGTAAAATGGGAATACTGATTCTGAGACATCTCCCTGTGAACATCAGATGCTGCTCAGCCCTCTGATCAGAGCCTGGTGGTTCAGCAGCAGAGAACTTCGTACAGGAGCAATAAATGAGAGTATGTGCTTTCAGTAAAACCTAGTGTTCTTGAGAAGGTGAGGAGCACACACTTCCCTTATATCCTCCAGTCCGGTCAGAGCCAGAAGGAAGAGGCTCTATTTTCACTCACAAGGAGGATTCCTTCCAACCTTCCAGGAAGTTCTAAACAGTGAATGTCACCAAGTGGAAGGAGTGTGTATAAAAACAGAGATTTGTTTGAAATGTCTGACTTCCACTTGGCACTTCCATCTGGGATGGGTCACCCTTTGACCTCCATGGCTGGTCACTCATTCAACTCCTACCTGAGTCCCCTTTTGCTTCCTGATGGGTGGGTTTCAGCAAAGTCAAAACACTCAGGTAAGGATTCTTGGCAGAGGGTTTCTTTTAGGCTTCAGAGACTCACTGAACTCTGAAACCTTATAATAAACTTTGTGTGTGTGTGTGTGTGTGTGTGCGTGTGTGTGTGTGTGAGAGAGAGAGATACAGAGACAGAGAGACAGTGATGGGGGGCAGGGGCTGGGAGGGGATAAAAGGAAGAGTGGAAATAAATGAGAATACTTCTGGGGAAAGGACCCAGGCCTGTAGCTATCAACACAATTTCAGTGGTGATCCTTAATTCCTAAGAATATTTAGAAACACTATGATGAAAGGACGTTCCCGTGGACCACCTGACAGAAGTCAGTGGTGTGCTCTCTGTGATGGGATGACCCTGAGATCACCTCTACCCCATCCAGCCTTACAACACCGGTTTTCATAGCTACATGGTTGTGAACAAGGCATCACTTCTCTCTGGCTCTGTTTCCCCATCTGCACAAAGAACTTTGCCTCAAAGATGACTTTCCACCTGTGCTCTATGGGGTCACAGGGAGGGGTGAGGTTTAGGTGAGAGACCAGCCCCGGGCAACCAGAGCAGTCCTGGCTTTCCTAGAACCTTTAAGAAATGTTTCTTAAATGAATGGCTCTGTAATCTAAAGTCAAAATGACAACACAACAAAGCCCTGCGACAGCTGGAACTCAGGTTCATTCTGGCTTGGGAACTGGGCTCCGACCTGGGTCAAGCTGCTCTGGGTCTTCTTAAATCCTAAGTGGCAGTCAAACCTCCTGAATAAGAGCCAGGTACCTGAGTGGAAACTGGCTCCACCACTTAGACAGCTGCCTAGAGTCTCCTGTTTCCTCATCTATAAATTGCACACATATAATTCACAGGGCTTCTGTGGTGACTGAGCAAATGCACACCAGAAATAGCAAGTGTTGTACAGGTTGTGGAGGAAGAGGAAGCCTGCACTGTTGGTGGGAACGTACACTCGTGCAACCGCTACGGAAAACAGTATGGAGATGCCATAAAATATGACAAATAGATCCATCGTATAATGCACCAATTGCATTCTTAAGTATTTATCCAAAAGAAACAAAAACATTAACTCAGACATAACATTAACATGTCCCTTGTTCTTACTGCAGTGTTTGCAAAAGCCAAAACATGGACGCAACCTAAGAAAGAGTCCATGATGAATGAATGGGTAAAGAGAATGTGGTGTACACACACAGCAGGGTGGTATTAATTCATAATAAAAAAGGAGGTCTTGCAATTCACAGTAACATGGAAGACTTTGAGGACATTAAGTGAAATAGTCAGAGGTAAATACAATATGATCTTGCTGATCTGTGGAATCAAAACAATCAAAAACCAAACTCATCGATATAGAAAATATGTTAGTGGTTGCCAGGAGCAGGGAGTGGAGGAAAAGTGAAGGGAGTTAAATAGTACAAATTTCCAGGTATAAAAGAAATAAGTCCTGGGATTGTAATGTAAAGCACAGTGAATATAATTAATAATGCTATGTCAGACTATACTATAGCTGAAAGTTGCTAGGAGAGTATATCTTGAAAGTGTTCAGTGCAAGAAAAAAATATAATTATGTGTGATAATAGAAGTTAATTTAATTGCTGGGCATGGTGGTGCGTGCCTGTAAGCTTCAGCCTATGAAGCAGCTGCGGCTAGGCATCACCATTCAAGTCCTGCTCAGGGCAACACAGCGAGATCTAGTCCCCAAAAAATAGCTGGGCATGGTGGTGCATGCCTGTAATCCCAGCTACCTAGGAAGCTGAGGCTTGATTGATTGAGTCTGTGGTACCCCCAGGCAGCATGAGCCTGCGGTTCCATGGGCAAAAAATAGCGAGCCCTAGTCTCAAAAAAAAAAAAAAAGTTAATTTAATTATTATGTCATTGTACAATAAATATAAATATCAAATCATTATGTCATATACCTTAAACTAACACAAGGTCATATATTGGATATATAGAATTAAAAACAAATCCATCAATTCAAAACATCTTACCAGACATACAATAAGTACTTAAAAGTGTTAGTGGCTCTTTTCAGTCCCAGATTCTAAGAAAAGGCTTCAAATGGGAAAGTTAATTAATAAATGGCAGCTGAATAAAAGAGGGAGTGAAAGGAACACATTTCCAAGTCTAAAATTTCATGAAATGATTAAGTGAGCAACACTCAAAGCACGACCAGGCCAGTGCTTCTACAGCCTAGACATGTGGCAGAGCCCCTGAGAGCTTCACTGCTACACATAATTGAATTCATCAAGCCTAGGATGCAGCTGGGCCTCAGCACTGCTAAATCCCAGCTGAGGCCAAGGCTACTGGGCCAGGGACCACACTGAGTGGCAAGGCCTTGGTGCACCTCTGTTATATTCCTTATGCATAGGCTTTTATTTGCAGCTAGCAAAATGCACAGGTACCCTGGGAAACATCTGCCAACTGGGTCTTACTTATCAGCCACCAGACCACCAAGCCAGAGCACTCTTGGTCTCAATTCTCAGGAACTGATCTAGGAATCACTGGAAACCCTGAGCACATGCCTGAGCGCAGATGATTCTGAACAAGTCACTCAGCCTCTGTGGGGCTTGGTGCCTTCATTCACAAAGTAAGGTCAGGATCAGCCTCAATTTCCAGCTCTCAGAACCACCATGTGGGTAAAGAGTGATAACAGATGGGACCATCTGGGCCCAAGGGGACTTGATTAGATGCAGGCTGCTAATCCCCACCTCACCTCTGCAGTCTTCCTGACAAGCAGAGTTGTTTGCATAATGGCATGTAAGGGGACCAGAGAGGAAGCAGCCTGCTAAATTTAGTAGGAGCTCACGCCCCCTCACCCAAGGCTCAGCCCACGCATTTCACCATGAGTAGGTGCCTTTCTATATTTAACTTCTGCCTGCACCTTCCACTTGAGCTCTGACACCGAAAACCCCAGGAGGATGTGGTGAGGAGGGAAGGGAAGTTCACAAAATGTGATCAGGGCTGACATCACATGACGTACCAGCTGCACCTTCAGGTGTGTGTTCTTCCTGGAAGAAGCAAGAAAGGTTCTTCAGCTTTTCCCCTTTTCTTCCTCTGGGAGCTAGAGACTCTGTGACCATCGTGCAGCCAAGGACCATGCTGCTCTGGGGGACTGGGTGGTGGTGAGGAGGCCCCTGAGGAGTCCAACAGAATTGCATGAGGCAGGAAGATCCTGAGAGCCACAGGCAGCCTAGTTCAGTTCATGCCAGAGCATCACATCCAGCTATGTGAGCAAGAGGAGAGTCAGAGGGATAGAGGGATGTGGATGTGTCTGCAGTGGGGGGAGGGTTCCTAAATCCACATCACCTTCATCTTCTCATGCTGCCTCCTCTACAGGAGGCTGTGGGTGTGGGGAGGACAAGGGGTTTGAATCTCTCTCACGTCTTCATGTGGGGACATAACCTTGAGCTGAGGGGTCTCAATTTCCTCACCATAGAACAAGCCCCTGGGCTGGTTTTCTGTTTCAGTTCTGATGCCTTCTTCATGACACCAGATTGTGACAGGCAGGGGAAGTGAGAATGAATCCTGAGATAACTGGCAAACCACAGGGCAACCTCTGCCCTTGGCATATCTGCCGGTCAGCACAGAGGTTTGTGATGCAGTCTGCCGTCACCAGCGGCCGTCACTCCTCATTCTCCTGGGAATGTGCCTTGAAGGCCCCTATGTAAGGACAGGCACTGGAGGGCCTGAGATCAACTGTGGCCCCTGTACCTGCACCCACCTCCAAACAGCGGAGAAACCCGGGGGAGATGGCCCACCACCCTGCAATATGGCCAGTGTGGTGACAGAGCATCCATGGTATACGAGGTAGTTCTTGGCCTAGCCTGAAGGTGTGAGGGGAAAGAACCAGCAGGAAAAAGACAAGATAAACATCAGTATGCTAGGCCAGCTGTTTTTCAGAGTGTGGTTCCCGATCCATAGCATCAGAATCATCTGGGAACTTGTTAAAAATGCAAATTCTTGGGCCCCATCCCAGACTGACTGAATCAGCAGTCTGTGTTTTGACAATTCTGAGGCTTTCTCGGCTTGAGAGTCACTGGTTAGGGCAGGCCTTTGGAAGACCTTGAACTGTCAGCTCTCTAGGTTCCATTCAGAGCTTAGCTGGGAAAGTAACAATGCAGGAAATCATGTCCTCTGCTCTCTCCATTGTATACGCTCAGTACCCCCATACAAGCTTGGGGAGCAGATACCTGGTCATGCCATCATGAGTCCCGTGCTGGTCTCTGCCCTTGGCTTTTCTGGAGGATGGTGACACGAAGCAATTATAGGAATCAAGTTAGGAAGTCTCAATTGCTGTAAAGCTACCACTCTCCACCAAGTCCCACAAAGATCCTTCTTACAAAACTCACATTGAGAATACAGTGATACAGTGAGAATACAGTGATAACTGGGCCAAGACTTTCTTAAAATGACGATACCCAGTCTTGGTGCACGTGTAAGGGAAAAGCTACACTCACACATTTCTGGTAAGCACGGAAAATGATACTTTCTGGAGAAATACCTGCTAAGAGCTTTTAAAAATGTACATTCCCCTGACCCAGCAATTTAATTTTAGAAATTAATTCTAAGGAAATAATTATGACTGTGTATGGGCATTTCACTTCAAAGAGATTCATGATAACATTGTTACAAAAAATCAAAAACAACCCCAATGTTTCACATAAGGGGTTGGTTGCTCTATGTGGTCATTCATTTCATTCATGCATCAGATCCTTAATGAGTGGCAGCCACGTGCCAGGCTGTAGGTAAGTCAGGGAACAAAGCCTCTGTCCTTCTGGGAGAGAGGTCCAGATTAACCAGTGGACAAGGATGGTGTATGCTGAGTGAGCTGGAGTGGGGCGCTAGGAGGAAGCAACCTTGAAGCTGGTGTTGGGGGTGCGACTCCCAGCCTGGCACAGGGAGGTGGGGGAGTTGTATAGGTATCTTGGGAGACACTATGGGCAGAGGGGACTATCCTAAAGATAAATGGAAAGAGCAAAAGAGATCAAGAATGTGCAGTTCTCGGTGTGTGTTTGAGAGAGAATAGAGACCCTCTGATTGCTAAGGTGGGTGGCTGAGGAGGTACAGCAGAGACCTGGGCACCAGGATTGTGCAGGGCATTTGGGGCCTTTGGCCTTTACTCTGGAATGAGGAGTGTGAGAGTCTCTAACTTGTGTTTAGGTACCCCTCTGGCCTCGGGGTTGAGAACAGACCCTGGGGACAGCTATAGAAGTTGGGACACCAGCAGAAGATGATCCCAACGATTCAGCTCAAGATGGCAGTGTAAGAGGCAGGCTGTCACAGCGAAGGCCACATGTAGTCAAGGTCTGAATGTGTTATGAAGTTACACCCAGGTTTTTCTGCAGAGGGATGGCTCGCTTGGGGAGCACACATGGCTGCCTAAACAGATGATCTTTTTTTCTGAAGTGGAGAAGAGCAAGAAGTCACAAGGAAGAGGGAGAGCAATGTCGACAGAGGAGGGAAAGACTTCGATGGATGCCACACAAACCCGTCTGCTTCTCAGGGTTTTGATTCTGAAACCTGAAATGTGAAGATTCCTATCATGAGGCTGCCAACTTTTCAGATGAGATCTGGAAGCACAAGCTGTCTGCTTAGATTCAACAGCAACCAAAGAAAAGCAATTTAAAAAGAGGATATGATAAAAATGTTCAGTTATCAGATATGCAAAGAGTTAAAAAGAATGATGGCGTGGGTGTCTGGAAATAGCACCCCTACACTGCTGGCCTAAGTGGAAACTGTCCCACCTTTGGGGGCACTTGGCAATAGGGTATCAACAATCTTTCACAAAAGCACCTTCCATAGGAACTAGAACAGCCAAAACAACCTTGCAAAAGAAAAATATAGTGAGAGTGATCACACCACCTGATGTTAGGGCTTATTGTATAATTAGTGTAGTCAACAGTATGTGATATTGGCAGAAACAGGTACCTGTAGACACGAGATCACCAGAACAGAACAGTGAATCTGGAAAATAGCGCCAGGATAGAACAGATCTTTTGGCACATCTGCAAAAGGGACTCAATGAAAGAAGGACAGTATTTTCAAGAAGTGATGATGGAACAGCTAGTTATCCATAGGTAAAAATAACAGAACTCAACACAAAAATAACAGAACAAAACACAACCTCTAAAGCAAATTTAACCATAGATGGGTCATGGATTTAAGCAAAACATGTTGGACTATGAAATACTAGAGATAAACATAGGAGAAAGTCTTCAGAAATGAGCTGAGTGACATCAAAAGCATGATCCATAAAAGAAAAATAATCCGTAAATTGAATCTCATCAAAATGAAAAACTTCTGCTCTGTAAGAGGGTGGGGAGGCAAGAGGTATTTGGGTTACTAATTACATCCCTTTCTGTTTGTTTGTATTCTTTTTCAGAACAATGATGTATTGTCCATGGAATAGATTTTTGAAGTGGAAACAATCATGAACACAGTGTAGCATGCTCTGCAGAGCCTCCAGCCTGGTGGATGAATGTACACATGTGTAGACATGCAGGCTGATATGCTGGGGCACACCCAGTCAGGACTGCCTGCGCCAGGCTGGTTTAGTGAGGCCCAGGACACATATCAACAGCTCAGTTTCCAGGTCTCTGGTCTAGAGAACACTATTTCAAATGAGAACCCTCACAAGAGATCTGGAAACCAGTGAGGACCCCTGGGAACCAGAAGCTGATGGAATGACATTCAGAGAAGGTGCACTGCTGAAGATTGGGTACACAGGGAATGGTGTGGGAAAGGGTTGGCTTGGTGCAAACCCACAGACAGCTAAGGGTGGGTATCTGGTAGAAAGCAACAGATACATCTTTGTTCCAGAGGCCTTTTACATGACTTTTGGTGCTTCTGTGGGCCAGAGTAGTGGTTCCCAACAACGATTCGAAGACTCACTGCATCACACTTCCCAGGAAGTTTTGCGAAATACAGTTTAACTGACCTCAGCTCATGGAACCCACATTTCTGGGACTGAGGCCCAGGAATCCACCATTTTACAAAACTCCTTGAGTGATACTGATCAAAGAGGAGGTTGGGAAACTCTGGGTGGGGGCAGGCAGAAAGGGGGGTGATCAGAACCACAGTGGACAAAGCAGTCGAAATGCTGTTTGCTGATGAGGTGCTTGGGGACCTGAGAACTACTGTTTATAGGAAGCTTTTTTTCCTAACGTTCAGAAAATGTTAAGGTCACTTCTGGAATTTTAGATACTGCTCTTTTAGTGGGACCAGGGGGACTGTGCCCCATTTTACCTTAAGGTAACCCTCTGCTTTCAAGTCCTTGGTTCCTGAAGAGTGCCTCACTTCTTTTTATTTATTGTCATAAAATACACACACTATAACCATTTTAACCATCTGTGTCATTAAGTGCATTCACAGGATCTGCATCTATTACCTTATCCAATTCCCAAAGTCTTTCCTCACCTCCAGTGGAAACTGTAGCCATTAGCAGTCACTCCATTTCCCCTCCCCCTAGCCTCTGGCAACACCAATCTGCTTTTTCTCTCCATGGATAGGCCTATTCTGGACATTTCATATACATGGAGTCATATAATATGTGATCTGCCTGTGTCTTTCTGTATCTTTTTCATTTAGTATGTATTTTTGTTTTAATTTGAGGGGGCACATTTTTATTCTCCCATATAGGTATCTGTTCCACTTGCCCTCTACCAAACCCTTTTGCCAATGCCCTATCCTCTTCCCTGCCCCCTTCCTAATTCCCTTCCCCTGTTCCCTCTGGTAACCAGTCCAAGATTTGTTTTTGCTATATTTTGCTAGTGTATTTTTTTTAAATTTTATATTTTTTTGGTTATTGATAGTCAAGTAAAACCATGTAATACTGGTCTTTCATATTCTGTCTTTTCACTTATTTCATGAGCATAATCACCTCAAGGTCCATCCATATTGTCCCAAAAGACACTATTTCATCTTTTATAACAGCTATGTAGTATTCCACTGAGTACATATTCCACAATAAATGTAGCCATTTGTCTGTTGATGAACACTTAAGTTGGTTCCAGGTCTTGGCAATTGTGGATAGAGCTGCTAAGATCACAGGTATGCAGAAGTCAGTCTTTTTGTATTTGTATTAGAATTTTCGTATATCTTGGGCAGATTCTTAGCAAAGGTCTTGCTGGATCATACGGCATTTCCATTTTAATCTTCTTAAGAAATCTCCATACCTTTTTCCACAGAGGTTGCACCAACTTGCATTTCCACCAACAGTGGATGAGAGTTCCTTTTTCTCCACATCTCATCAACATTCATTGTTTCCATTCTTTTTTGATGTGGGCCATTCTCACAAGGGTGAGGTGATATCTCATTGTGGTTTTGATTTGCATTTCCCTTATAATAAGTGAGGCTGATCAATTTTTCACATGTCTGAGGCCATTTGAATATCTTTTTCAGAAAAATCTTTTGTCCACTTAGCAGGTGTGAAATGTTCATTCATATTTGTAGCATGTGTCAAATTTTGATCCCTTTTTATGGCTGAATAATAGTTCATCAAATGTTAGTTCATCATAGTTCATCATAATGCATGTACCACGTTTCTTTACCCACTCACCTGCTGATGGGTATTTGGGTTGTTTTCACCTTTTGACTGTTGAGAATAGTGCTGCTATGAACACTGATGTACAAGTTTTGGTTTGAAAACTTGTTTTCCAATCTTTGGGGCAAATATGTAGGAGACAGTTGTTAGATCATCTGGTAAATTCACTGTTAACCTAGCCAAGAGATTGCAAACTGTTTCTACCCTCTCTCACCCTTACAAGGCTTGAGTCTGTGCCCTGACATCCTGATAACAGGATGGGATGGAATAAAAGGACCTGGGAGGTTTGGGGGACCTGGGTGCAGGTCAGACAGTGACCTCCCCTAGACACTCAGGGACACTCATTTACCTTGCTGTATCTTGCTTCCCCTGCAAGAACTCACAGAGAGTTCTGAATATCAGATCAGAGAATAAGTTGAATTAAAGCTGGGCGGAGAGATCCAGCATTGGGTTAGTGGTGGTGAAGGTCCTGCCTGGCCTTCCTACTCAGATGCTGTCCACCCAAGCCCTCCTTGGGCAACTATTTAGCCCCTCAGAGCCTCAGTTTTATCATTTACAAAATGGGGTAAATAAGAGGACATGTCTCATGGGACTGTGTAGTATAAGCCAGAAAATTCACACACAGCGTTAACAGCAAAGTCATGCCAATACTGCTACTGTTAAAAACGCAGCTGTCCATCATGCAGCAATCCTGGTGAAGAAGGTATGTGCTCACTCTCTCAACTTGCCCCTTCTTCATGCCCCCTTCTCATTTTTTCATGCCCTCGCTCTAGGCTTCTCTGCCAGGGTTCTTCTCTCTCACATGGATAGTTAATGAACAACTGATGCCTGGATTAATCTCTCCTCTGCTCCAACCCCCATTCATGAAAGCCTGGCCATAGTCAACTTGAGTGTAGCTTCTCTGGGGCCTATTAGACAGTGGGAATAAATGCTTGTTGGTTGCATAAATAAAAGGATGCATTTCCTTTCAATGGCCTGTGGGGTTGATCATGACATAGGGACAGCGGATTTAGAGATCTCTCCCACAGCCGTTCCCACAGTATGCTGAAATCTTTCTCACAAAGCTTCTCCCTGGTCAGTCTTACCAACAGCATATTTAGAAGACACACCAGGATCCAGGAGAAAGCACAGCAGCGAAAAAGTCCAGTTCCCCATCAGCTCTCCCGTGATCCAGAGGGTAGTAAGGACAGGCACGGGTCCTCCTGACCTGCCCTTCTCCCATCATCTCCATACCTTACCTCCCCTCTCAAATGTAGGTCATGAGGTTTATTTAAAATAAAAGATGTTCTTGGTAGAAGTGTATGTATACCAGAAGTGTATTCTGGGTAGAAGTGCTTCCAGACATGGAAGCACTGAGGCCTCCTGCTCTGGTGGGGGAGGGGATAGGCAGGAAGGTCACTGGCACACTTGGAAAGAACATTGCTGATACAGGGGTATGAAAAATGAGGTCATGCCTTGTATGTATGTGTGCATATATGAGTGCACAGGTATATATATCTGTGTGTGAAAGTGAATGGACTTATACCTGTGTGTGCTTGAGTGTATACACATGTGTGCCTATGTGAATGTATGAGTGTACTGCATGCATTTGTGTGTGCATGTGTGTGTGAGCGCATGTGGGCCTATATGATTACATGGGTATAGGTATGTGTATATGCTCTCTGTGCGTGTGTCTGTGTGTATGTGTCTGGGGCCAGAGCATTAGTGGAAGCTGCCTCTCCTTTCCAGAATCCAACCAGCTCATTCTGTAGGAGCAGTCTGATCAGGGCAGCCAGGGCTCCCAGCTCACCCGATGGTGACAGGATTGCCTGGGAGTGTGACAGACCAACTGGGAGCCAAGTGTGAGGAGAGTTCACACATCAACACAGTCACAGTCACTCTGGACACCACCCCTCAGGCTCTGGTTTCCTCTCCATCGAATAGCACTGTGAGGATCAGGGACCCTCTCTGCATCACATCAACATCTCCATGACGAGCTGCCAACACTGTTTGATGCAGACTCGAGGGGATGCACTGCTGACAGTCTGTCCATCCTGGATGCTCACTTCTGGAGGACACAGCCTGATATCTGAAAAGAGCCTGGAATGCCTGGAAACTCCCCTACCTTACCACTGTTCCCCTCCTGTGCAGGGGTGCCCTGAACCCACACACCTACGTAGGTTTTCTCTGTCCTTTCTTGGAGCAAGTGGGGGAAGCAGTCACCCAGAGAGAGTTCCCCCTCTCCCAGACCTGCCCCGCCCCCTGCCAGCTTCTGTTCCCAGGGAGATGCCCCTTCTCTGCAGACAGCCCAGTCTCATGCCCCCTCCAGCCCACGCACCCCACAATGATCAGACCAGTGGTCTCCAGGTAGAGGACACAAGCTAGTCTTTAGGCACAGGAAGAAAACACCAGTACCTCTATTTCTACTGCTTTTATCACAACCTTCTAGAAATGCCTTTTTTTGTGTATGTTTCACATGTGTAAAGCATATTAGTATAGTAGATGGATCTATACAGAAATAAAGACTGTACAGGTCAGAGACAGTACCTGGTGGGTACAGAGTTTGGGAACAGAGAATAGGGGGTTGGGGTATGTAATTCTGCCCCACCCACTCAGCTATCAGGGAATACTTGGTCATGTCTAGACACCTTTTAGGTTTTTACAAGTGGGTGCTGCTACTAGCATCTAGTGCATCTATCCAAGATGCTGCTACACATCCTATAGTGCACCAGGGACTCCCCACAATTAAGAATTATCACATGCAAGATGGCAACCGTGTGGGGTTGAGAAGCCCTGGGTAGTGTCACTAGAAGGAATAGTACCTGGCCACTTCTTGGGCAGCTGCTACATATTAGGGGCTGTGTAAAGCACTATTCATGCACTTTCTCATTAAATCTCACCACAGTGGTATGAGACAGGCGTGTCATTTCCTGTTGTACAGACAAGGAAACAGACACCAGAGGTGAAGTCACTTGCACAATGATGCACAGCTAGTAGATGGTGTGATCTGAAGGGGCACCGACTCATGCTCTTCAGCAACATTCTGAGAGCACTGTGATCCCAAATCCTCCTCTGTCACCTTAGCTCAGTACAAGGCACAGGGAGTTTATTTTGTTTTTTCTGCCCAGCACCTTATGTTCTGCTAGATTTGGAGTTCTTTAAAATTTGTTTGATGCCCCCACCCCATCTCTGTATATCCTCAACCTTGATGGGGCCATGTGAAGAATGAAATGCCCCTTAGAACTGTTAGAGTGCCCCTGCCTGACTTTGGGTTGGGACATTCTTGGCGTCCCTTCTTCTGCCAAGCAGCCCCACAACATGGAAAGCTCCCCAAATTGCTCTACCCAGTGGACACTCTGCACCAACCCACTCATTAGTCTTAATTGTAGCTAAAGCTCTGGTAACTGGCAGCGATCCCAGCCCCAGCCCCAGATTCCATCTTCCCCTCTCCACTCCAGCCCTCCCAGGTCCAAGACGACTCTCTCATGCCCCTGGACCTGGCTGTCCATCTGATATCCATAGCTTATCAAGGGCTTCACCTGGGCATCCTCATGCCTTTTGACTCCATTGTCTATTTGTGTTTCTTCCCCTGGACTCAACTTTCTTCAAGATTTCACTAGGATGGAAGCAATTTTTCATCCTCAAGAAAGTATTTGGAGAAGAAAACAGCAAGCATCATTCATTCTTATTTTATAAAAGGAGAGACTGGGTCAAAAGATAACAGGAAGGAAGAGGAGAGAGGAAGGGAAGGAGGGAAGGAGAGAAATAGGGAGGAAAGAAGGAAGGCAGGGAGAGAAGGAAGGAAGGAGGGAGGGAGGGAGGGAGGGAGGGAGGGAGGGAGGGAGGGAAGGAGGAAGAATTGCCTCCTTCCAGACCTGACTCTGAGTGTGTTGCTCTCTTTCCCCTCAGGCTAACTCCATCTGATGCAAACTTCCCATGGAGACCAGCTGGGCACTTGTACCACTCTGTAAATTTGCATAGTTATAAAGCAGATCTTAGCAGCCAAAGCGTCCAGGCTCTTGGCTGGATAGACCTTCATTAATCAACGTTCCCTTCTCACAAAGGGGTGCAGGGAACTCGTCTGATATACTAGTTCAGAAGAAACTCTTTGTTTCATCTAAGCTGCTTCTGGGAGTGGGAAGAGAGGAAGCTGAAGATTTCTTGTCTATGCAACTCCAAACAAAATTTATGCAGTTCGCTGGAAGTCTAAAACCTTCCCAGCTGGCTCTGCTGGGCCTGATAAAGATTCCTGTGAAATCTGAGCTCAGGGTTTTTCCTTGGGCCTGGGTCCAGCAGTATGGCTCAGGCGTCCAATAGTCAGCCCAGCCCTTACTGGAAAGGATGACCTTGTGATGTTAGGAAGTCCCACTGACCTCATGCCCATTCTGCTACAGGAGCACTTGGCCAGGGTGCTGTAATACAAGCCTGTTCATATCAGTCTGTCAGCATCATCACCCCAAGAGGTTGAAAATCATACACAGAATGGCTCCTCTTCTGTAGCAACAATCAGTACTTCTGATAGGGGGCACCCCCCCCATGTCATTGTCTCATGTTTAAGATTGCAGATTTCAAGAAAGATATGCTAAAATGTGAGAATGGCCTTAATTAGAATTTCCTTTCAGAAAGATACAAGGGGGAGGAAGAAATGAAACAGGTTTTTTTCTTTGTAATGTAATCATTCAGGAGCTGTTCCTGGAAGGCAGGAAAAAATATATATAAATATATATATATATTTATATATATATAGAGAGAGAGAGAGGTTTGAAACAAGGAGAGGGAAGAAAAATGGAAATTCAGATTCAGATTCAGGTTTGGTTTCTGCCATTTTGTAAAATAAAAATGTAAACCATGTGAGCTGGGCCATGTGGCCAAGGCCTGGGGCCTGCAGCCTTTGGCTGACCTAGGCTAGGAGGATGTGTGCTAAAGGCAGTTAAGGAGTTTGCTGGTTTGAACTCCATGTTGGAGTTTGTTTTGCTGAGTTTGACTTGTGTCTGGAAGAGGCCGTGCAAAAGTCAGGCCTAAAAAGAAAGTGAACTTTGCTGGGTCTGGTACCATGAAGTTTCTTCTACTACCTGGAGGATGAGAAGGAGAGGACAGCATGGAGGAGCTGAAGTGCACCAAAGGAGCACACCAAAGGAAGATGTCTTCCAGCATCTGGAGATAAACTCTGACTGACTGGACATTGGTGAGACGATCAGGACTGAGAGACTGAGGATTTTTAGGTAATCTGGGAAAGGACTTTGGACAATGTTGAAAAACATTTTGGACAATGTTAAAGTAATCTGAGTTTTACTTACTTGTTTGTTTTGTAGTAATTAGGAAATCACTTTGTTCAACATAAACTAGTCTGCACTGATAGTCTTGATTTGACTTGGTATTTTGGTTGAGAAGGCTGGGGATGGTGAAAAAAACCCACAAAGTCTAAAAGGGTAAATTGCAGCAAATTAGTTTAAAGTTTAAACTGTGTTTCTAAATTTTTCTTTTTTAGGTCTGAAAGAGGGGAAGAAAGCTGAGAGAAGCTGGTAGCTGATTTTTGCATACTAATAGTAGGTAAACAGTGAAAATGCTAATAAACAGTTTGTAGCCTGCTTCCTAAAAAGAGAAGAAGGCATAGGTGTGTCTAGTTCAAGTTAAAGGTAAATGCTGATGAACTGCTAGTAGCCTAAAGCCTGCTTTGTAGAGAGATGCAAGAAGATGTGTTTTAAGTCAAAAAGCCTTTTTTTTCTTTTTGAGCAATTTCAGTTGGTGACCATGAGCCCTGTTTCACTTCCATTCTTTGACTTTCAGGGACCTCAGGCCCAGAGCAACAGAGGACCCCAGCTGGCCTCAGGAATTAGCCTTTACACCTTCCACTTCCCAAAGCAGCCACAGCCTGTCTGGGAAACCAAGGAGCCCAGGTTACTGTCAACTCAAAGAAGGGGTAGCAGAGCAGTCAATCAAAAAGCAACTTCATTTTCTCTCTCATGGTCTCATTAAATCTGTCCTGAAGACAGGCTATCCCCCCAACCCTCGGAAAAGAGTTGGAGGTGTATCAAAAAGACATAGGACCCAAGCTGAGAAGACTGTTAGTGACCAGGGTGGAAAAATTTGAGTAACAAAAGAAAAAGCAGCTGTATTGTGTTGTGACTCAAAGAATAAAATAAATATTCATGTGCCGCCTGTACTAATACAAATACCTTACTGAATAAATAAGTGGTGAGAATGTTAACTCTTTTTCATAGAATTCCAAATAAAAGATGAGCAAAAAATGAGAAAACAGAAAATTGCTATTAGACATCACAAGAATCGCTACTGTGGGCAACATCCACGATGAATGCTAACATTGGTGGGTAAGACTCAGTGAAGAACAGAATATCTACATAGGTTCAAAGTGCCTCCCCTCAAAAAGGTTTTAATACTGTGCTGATTTTACCTTGCATCCACAAATCCTTTGCTCTGCCTCCCTGCAGGAGGTGATGATAAAATCTGCCTCTTCTGCTTACATGGTTGTAGTGCAGAGCATGGCAAGGGGGAAAGCATGACTCCATAGTGGAGAAAGGGGTGGATGCCACCTCCAGTAAGTGACTGAGGCTCACATAACATGTTAGAGGTCGTGTGGCTGTCACACCCCTGACAGGAGACTCTAAGACAGTGCTGTTCCTTTGGCGGTATTATCCCCTAAACTCCCTTATCTCAGTCTAATCATGAAAGAACTTGAGACAAGCCCAAATGGAGGAAGATCTTACAGCATGCCAGACTGTGTTCTTAAAAAACACCAAGGTCATGGATGGCAGAGACAAGTCTTCTGGACTGTTCTGGGATGGGGGAGAGAAGAAGGCCTAATGTGGGGATCAGCAGGGGTCCTGGGACAGGGAAAGGGCATTAGTGGGAGAACTAGAGAAATGCTGTCACAGAACAGGTATTAAGGAAGCTTTACAGCCTGTCAACCCCAAAGGCACTGGTCTGTCCCTTATCTTTTTCCAGTCAGCAGGAATGGCCTTGTGATTAGGAGGGGGTTGCCAATGAGAAAACGGGGAAATCAGTCGGTCTCCAATTCAGTCCAGGGCCTTGTGCCAAGGCAGATTTCTTATGCTTGACAGACACACACAGTTATGTAAGATACATCCAGGGAAACTGTGGATGCTCCAGAGCACACATCCTCGAGGGAGGTTTGCCTTCAGTGGGCGAAAACTGGACCAGAAACACTGTGACTGCAATGTATGCATCCCTCTGACAGTCACTGCACATAAATAGATAGGCAGCATTTCTGTGGTGTTGAAATTTAACATGGGGAGCCATCATAGAAATAAACATTAAAATCATTCTTGGGTTGAGGTAAGGTGATAATGAAAAAGAGGCTGAGAAATGCTGCCCTAGAAATGTTCTCTTGCAACTCTGCTATAAATAAGAATATTTTGAGAAAAAAATTTGAATGATGTTCTTAATAGTTGGTCTTTCCTTCTTGCCAAGAAGGAAAGAGAGAGGGAAGGAAGGAGGGAGGAAGGAGGGAGGAGGGTAAATGATGTTCTTAATAGTTGGAGGTCTTGCCAAGAAGGAAAGAGAGAGGGAAGGAGGGAGGGAGGAAGGAGGGAGGAGGGAAGGAGGAAGGGAGAGAACCAATCTATGTTATCTTCTGGTCTCTGGGATACATAAAACAGCTCCAATCAAGTGATTATTAAGGTCAATCTTGAGTAATAATAAAAGAGACTGAAGTTAAGTTTTAACTAGTGTCCTCTCATTCCAACTCAGCCTGCTTCAAGGGAAATGGATGTCATTGTCTCTCCTCCCTGCCCAGCATGTCCTTGACTTTTTTTGGGTTTAGGTGGAAGAAGAAAGGAGTAGGTAAAGGTGAACTTAATGCATGTCCTCAGGCGCTGATGATGCCTCTCTCTGGGCTCAGTGAGTATCAGATCTGCTCTCTTAGACTGGATTGGTCTTCAGATTCCAACCTATCACTAGGGGTGGGTTTCATCCTGTATCCCAGGCAGCAGCAACAGCATCTCAGGCAGGCTGTCGAACTGCTTCTCAGTGCTCACTCCCTAGATCACAATGTTGGGAGAAACCACTGAAAATGACTCAGACATGTGTTCTCTGCCACACCTGGATACCAGATTCCCACACTTGGGTACAGATAAGCAAACATTTTGCCCCAGGGGCACTGGCACCCCATCCTAATCACAAGGGCATTCCTGCTGGTCAGAGGGGGATATGGGATGAACCAATGTGTTAGGGAAGGTTGAGCTGCAGAGTTCAGAGTTCCCTTAATGCCTGTTGTGTGACAGTGCACATGTCCATGTTGACTAAGGCCATTCAAAGTGGGTGTTCTATTACTTGCAGGCACATACTCTCAATCCCACAATAAATAAGACAGAAGGCAGGGAAAGGAACAGTGAACAACAGAACACCAAAGAATGGTGAGGAAAAAGATGACAGCTCTCAGGAGCAAAACATCAGTGATGGAAGTGAAGGGGGGTAGATAACAGTGATGGGGATAGCTTAAGAAACCGGTGCAGAGATCAGTGATAACAGAGAATAAACATAGGCTTTATTTGTGTACCTGCTCTAGACCAGACACTGATCTAAACACTCCCGAGTGTTCACTATCCTTTATTTCCCCATAGATCAGTTCATTTTATGGGATTTATAGGAAACAGAGGTTCCTGGAAATAGTAAGAGGCAGTTGAGACCCAAAATCAGGTCATATAGGATCAAGTTCCTCTGCAAAGTGAGAGGGAACACCTGTTGGTAAGCAGCTGTGCTGGGTACTCACGTGACCCCCATTCATCCTATGCCAGCTTTGCAAAGCAGAGCCTGTTTCCTGCATTTAGCAGCTACAGAAAGTGGGCACATACAGGGTAACTTTTCAAGTGATGGTAGAACTAAGCCTCGAACTCATACCTTATGACACCCAGTGTAACACTCTTTCTGGTTGGCAATGCTGACATTTTTCATCTGCAGAAATGTGAAAGAATATCACAGGGATGACAAGCAGCAAGGGTGCACTGAAATGACTGTCAGTCACTAAAATTCTGACACACCTCTGCTCCGATCACCTGCAAATGCTTCCCTAGCCCCTCCTGCCAAGACACCTTCAACCCTGAACCTAAAGAGTTCAATGGGGCTTCCAGGACACTACTCCAGTGCCAGGACCATGGCCTTTATCATCCCTGGTTTATTACTGGCTAGAGTACAGACTTCAGCAACCATGTATCTCTTCGGTGCTTCCTTCTTTCCTATGCTCCTGTCAGCAATACCTTCCCTGATGTAGGCAGATGAGAATGCTGAGGTGCAAAAAGATCCCCTGACTAGTTAAGATCTGAGCTTAAGCTCTGGACATCCAGTCACACTCTTTGAGTATGACATGACCTTCAATTGCTCATATGAAAGCTTTACACTATCCAGAGTTAAAACTTTTAAGCAGATTTTAATTATAAAATGTCAAGGATTAGGAACAAATATTTGTGGAAGACACTAATAAATTGAAAACAATGTCAGTACATTTGGCAAGGATCCAACAGTCCTGGGATTTGACCCAAAGATCCAGAATTTAACATACAAACAGGTGGGTGTGGTGGCTTGAATGAGTATTGCTGTTTACTTCCTCCTTGCAACTGGGTCCTACATCCCTACCATGACCATGTGACCTGGATGGCTACCTGTCTGTCTTATTGGCTTGGACATGATTTATCAAGGAGATGAGAAAGGATGTGGTGCTCGCCAGGCCTGAGCAAAGATTTCCAAATGACCGTGAGGCTCAGTGTGCAACAAGAAGGTAGCACTGCTCCTTCAGTTTGCGTTCCAGAATAGGTTGACATATGGAGCCCCCCCTAAGCCCAGAAATGTCAGTCCCAAGGTAAAGTGAGTGAGAAAGAAATGTTTGTGGCTCGTAATTAGATTGAACTGCTTGCCACATAGCATAAGCTGACTGATACACTGAGTGATAATAACACTTTGATACCTTAAGACTGAAAATGAATTGTACTTTAAAGCTTAAAGGTCTTAACTTTTTACTTCTGAAAAAATCCTTTTCTGAGAGAAAATTCAGGAGAGGTAGTTAGTAGATACTTGGACTTTTTAGAAATATTTTTACATAAACTTTTCAAAAAGTTTATTAATTATGAACTGTATATTTCTGGAACTCCTGAAGACTTCTGGGTAGATGATTCAAAAATAGGAAATAAACCACATCTTGCTCAGTAAAAGGAAATCTCACTTCAGACAATGCTTAAATAATACATTTTAGAGTAAGATTGGATCTTAGGAGCACTGCATTCAACCCAGAGCATGTGTGAATTTTCACTTATGGTTTCACAACTACTATTTTTGGTATCTTGTATAACCAAATCACATTACGTTTTCTGGTGCTGAAGTATGAACACTTTAAAACAAACTCATCCCCTCCCACCAGCTCTCTTTTTCCTTTCTCACTCCCTCCCTCCTTCCCTTCCATGCACCCATCCATTCATCCATCATGTTTTTGATATAAGACAAACATCAAAGCCATTAGTTGTCATTGTAAGGGAAGAAATTTCTGTGGAGCATACAAACCTGAATCAAAGCAGACTCCTTTATGAGGAGTTTCAGACTTTACACTGTTCTTTCTAGCAGATTCACTGGCTCTAGAATCTAAATGAAATACTCAAGTTACTAAAAACAGTCTGGCATTTTTTTGAGGGATCACCTCAAGAGTCTTAGAGGATATAGGGAATAGTTTGATACTTGAAGTTCCAACATGGAGATTCCATGACTTTTTGAATCTTCTCTGACAAAATAAGCCACAGTACCTGTAACATCAAGCCACCAGA
Organism: Uropsilus gracilis; assembly: GCA_004024945.1. Lineage (NCBI taxonomy): Eukaryota > Metazoa > Chordata > Mammalia > Eulipotyphla > Talpidae > Uropsilus > Uropsilus gracilis. The sequence goes on from PVHY01005495.1 coordinate 27,272, forward strand.
TGGGTCAGTGGGTATTCTGTATATAACCCAACACCCAGGACTCTATCTGCTCAATTACAGAGAATCGGAGGTATACTGGATACAGTGACATGGCCCTGCATTCAATTCCATATGTTAACATCATGATGAAAAGATCATGGAAGACCCAGTGCAAGGGAAATCTTCAATGTTTGGACTTCCTGCAGTTGAAAGTACAGTCATGATGAAAAGATGAGCACTGTGGCCTTTAAACAACATGCTCAGTCAGACTACACATAAAAGGAAAGAGATGGCCCAATTAACTTCTTTTTTGGACCTTGTGGTCCACAAGAGAAAATCTAATGCACCCCAGAGATTTACAAATGCAAACTGTTCTGTTCTTGACATGATCCTCAGGGTCCAGAACTTAAACACCTGCCATTGTTCATGGAGAAAAATGAGAGTGTCCCTCTTCAGAGAGGCTGTGAGTTCAATTACATAGACATTGCCTGAGTGTGCTCTTTGTGCCAGGTTCACTGAAACATGTCCACATTTGAACTAGTGCTCAGAGCCATGGTGTGCATGTGTGACTGGTGAGCATACTCTAGGGGACACTTGGGCTGATTGACCTCCAGTAGAGACTCCTTCCACTGCAGACCTGGGTCTGTCTGCCTATATGTTCATAAAAGGTGGCCCTTATGTGATAAGATGGAGCTATAAATGGGCTATTCTGATTAGTGCCATTTAGACTCCTCCCTTCATTCTACCCAGATTTCATTATTTTATAACAGTCTTCAAGGTTTGGGCATGAAGTTGTGGTGGTTATCTGCATTCAGTAAAGAAGACATTTCAAAATCTTATTCACTGCAGTATTATTTACAATAATCAGTATCTGAATACAACTTGTGTCCACTGATGAACAAAAAAGGATAAAAAAAAAGATATGGTGTGTGAAATACTACTTGGTCATGAAAAATATTGCCATTTATAACATCAAAAGATATCAATAGTATAATAGGATTATACTAAGTGAAATAAGTCAGAAGGAGAGAGACAAATATTGTCAAATACCGTATGATTTCACTTAGATGTGGGATCTGTAAAAAAACAAAACAAACTAAATGAAATCATAGAGACAAAAAACAAATTGGTGGTGACCAGCAGTGGGGGGGGGTTGATGGGTGAAGAGGATAAAGAAGCAGATATAAGGTACAGCACAAGGAGCACGATCAGCTACAAGGCACTGCAAACTTGAAAGTTGCTAAGAAACAATGGTAAATAGACTTATCATGACAATCACTTCACAAAGTTTAATCACATGAAAGACCTGAAAGCAAAATAATGTTGTTTATCAATTATACTGCAATAAGTGTTCCCCCTCCATTACTGAACCCTGTTTATTTTTGAAAGCTTTACAGAAGGGAGTTTTGAAAACAGGCACTCACCCTGCCATCCTTTTCCAGTCACTTGAAAAATTTAGGGAACAGCGCCTTTAGGGACCCGGGTCTGGGTTCTTCTCCCCTGGGCCATCCCCTGTGGGCAGGAAGGCTGTGGGAGCAAAGAGGCCTAGGCTTAGGGCAGCAGCCTTGGGTGCTGGTTCTCTGCCAGACTCGGTGCAAAGACCCATCTGGGGCTCTCCCGGTGGCTCTCCTTGGCCTGCAAGCAGGAAGCCCTGAACCCTGGATGGCAGCCCAGAAGGAAAGGGAAGGGGCTTCTCTATGCTTCTGATTGTCCCCATGACCATCTAGGAACAAAGAGGAGCCTCACACTGCCTCCTGCCACCAGCCTCCACCCAGCTGTTCTGGCCATGCGGCCTCATCTCTGTGGCTGTCTGCAGAAACACTGGGTGTTTATTGGCTTTCAGAATCACGGCTGTGTGCCGAGGGCTCTCTCGACCCCCAGGCTCCAGGCCCAGTGGGACAGGCCAACAGTGTCATAGGCCCTCTTTCAGATCCCTACACCCAGCACCCAGTGGAGCCAAATCACTGGCCTGTGATATTTAACTCTTATGTCACCTAATGCGTCACTGGGGAGGCTTACACCCATTCCTGATCTGATGAAAGAAGTCCAAACAACAAGCCGGGTGTGGTGGCGTGCATCTGTAATCCAAGCGCTGGGAGGTAAGAGGCCAGGGATCGCTCAAGTTGGTGGGTTTGAGACTACCCTGGGTAACATAGTGAGACCTGGTCTTGAAAAAGCAGCTGGGCATGGTGGCGGCCACCTGTAATCTCAGCTACCTGGGAGGCTGAGGCTGGGGATTGCTTGACTCTCTGGGATCAGGACTGCCCCAGTCAACATAGTGAGATCTAGTCTCAAACAAACAAACAAACAAACAAACAAACAAACAACAACAAAAACAGAAGGCCAAACAACAGGTAACAGCTGAACTGTGTATACTCTCTGGGTGTGCAGAAGACCTCTGGGCTAGCAGTCAAGTGAGGCATTAGATCAGACCTCACCAGGTCAATCCCATCATCTGCGAAGGGGAACATCAGCCACTCATTCTAAGACTTAAGCTGCTGAGGGTTTGTTTCTCTGTGTCAGGTGCTGTGCTCCCCACACGTATGCACCCCATGGGCCCCCTTACCTAGCTCCTTCTCTCTGTGAAGAAATGAGGAAGCCACACTCCCATGGATGGGGAACTGTCACCAAGAGAGGACATGGGCCCACCACAGCAGTAGCCACCAGCTGCCTGAGCTGCTGAGTGCTTCAGTCACATGTTTGACAACTTTATTCATTAAACAAGCAGATGGAGCTGGAGCAACCACTGTGTGCCAGTCAGTCCGCACGGCCATCGAGCCTGTCCTGGAGCTTACTTCTAGGACATTCCACAAAGGCCTGGTGACAGCAGACCACACCATCAGCCACACAAAGACATAAAGGCTGACAGTGAGTGCAGACAGAGGAGACGGGCCAGGGAGATGCTTACTGTTTCCTGGCATCTGAGTGGATTGGGTCTGCCGTGCCCCACAGTGACAGAGCACCTCCTGAGTGGCCCACTCAACCTGGTGGGAGGGAGTTTCCTCCTCCGTAGCGATGGTTCAGATACTCAGCATGAGGCAGGCTGCCCTGCAGGCCAGGGAGCAGAGTCTGTCTCCTACCCAGCACGAGCCCACCCTGTCCTGGCACACCACAGTCCTCTGACTGCCCAGGGTCCCTGAGAACATCTGAAATGACTGTATCTCTGAAATGCAACAGGGAGCCCCTGGCTCCCAATAGTCTGGGCCTGCCCAGGTTTGGGGGATGAGCAGGTGGGCCTGACTGCTGGCCCTGCTCTGATGTTGGACCTCAATTCTAGGGTATGAATTCTTGCCTCATTCATTCATTCATTCATTCATTCATTCATTCATTCATTCATTCATTCATTCATCCATCCATTCATTCATTCATTCATTCATTCATTCATTCATTCATTCATTCAATGCTGAGTGGGACCCTGAGTCAGACATTGGCCTACAGGCTGCTCAATCAAGAAAAAGAAAGACATCTTGCATCTGCAACCACAGGTTTTGGGATCAAACACCCCAAGGTGCAAAAAAGGCCCCCTTTCAGAGCATGTATTTCAGGAGGGGGATGAATTAATACATAGTATGTCAGCTGGTTATAAGGGGTAAGAAGAGAAGGACAAGCAAGGGGGGGGGCATTGAGGGTACCATGTTAAACAAGGTGTAAAGAAGACCTCTCTTAGAAGGAGAGGCCCTAGCGGAAGGGCAGGAAGGAGCAAGTGGTGCTGTCTCTAGGGAAGGAGAAGCTGCATGCCCCGTGGCAGGAGCTCGCCGACCTGCTGGGAGAAGGATGAGGAGACAGCTGAGCCTGTCTGCCCCTCCTGTGTCTCCAGTGCCTGTGCCTCTGCTCTCTGCTTGCAGGCTCCCTGACTCAGGTGATGCCTGCCTACCCAGGCTGCCTGCTCATGCCCAGACTCTGATGCCCAACTCACCTTTTCCTGCCAGCCCTGCCTCCTGGGGCTTCTTGAAGGTCGTGGCTACCCAGGTCACATGTTCTCCACATCCCCGTTCTCTCCTGGCACCAGTGAGAAGTGGGTGCAGTGTAGGCATGGGGTGCTGGCCCTGGAACCAGACTGTCTAAGTTTGAATTCCAGTTCTGCCATGTCCTACTCAGGAAGGTCTGGGCCAGTTGTTCTTTGTGACTCAGTTTCTTCCATGGGAAATGGAGAGCTGGACAGTTTCTATCACAGAGGTGGGTGTGACATCTATATGGAATAGAGCTAAGAAAGTATTAGGGAAAAATATTAAGGCAACCAAAATCCTTTCTCTGACACTTTTCTCCAGGTAAAGGTAGCTAGTAATGGGGGCTTACTGAATGGGGAGGGGGAGTGGAAAAGGCACAGGATTGGGGCCAGACAAAACTAGATTTGAGCCCTAGTAGGTGCTCTTGGGCAAAAGACTTAATCTCTCTAAGCCTCATTTTCCTCACCTTAATGTGGCAATAACTGCCCATCTCTCACTGGATTTGGAAAAGAGTAAATGAGAAGACTCTGAAATTGAGCAGAGTCTCAAAGGCAGGGCCAAGGGTGCTGCCCCCAGCTACAGGAGAGGCACCTGCATGGATGTGCCAGATCACTCTCTGACAAATGGAAACATGTGCCAAACATAGCACCAGGTGCCAAAGACCTGTGCCAGGGACATCAGCCACCACTGAGAAGGCTGAGAAAGACCATAAGGACTCTCATAAAGGACCCCCAAGCCAGATGAGGACCAGGCAAGGGGCAGGGTACAGGACAGTTCTGAAACCAATTCTGAGCTATCTCTGCCTGAAAGTAGTCTGGTCAAGAGCCATCTGCTGACCCTCCAGACCACAGCGGGTACTTTGGACACCGATGCAGGGAGCTCTGGGGGCAGGACAGGAGAGACCTTCCTCCCACCAACAGTTCAACAGGGGTAGAAGCAGAAAGGAGCCAGAGTGGCTACCTGGATAAGTCCATCTGATTCTGTCTGGGACCCAGGGGTCTGAGCAGTGCACACAGCAACCAGGTCAGTCCTGCAGATACACACTTGGGGGTTTCTCCCGAGCAAGGAGGAGCTCTATGTGTGCCAAGTGGGGAAGGAGCTGGGGCTGCCTCCTGGGATGGGAAGGAACAGGACCGTTAAAACAAGCATCAGAGAAAGACGTTGACTTAGCTCAGTCAGGAAGGCCGGCGTGGCTTCACCAACTTTTGAATGAAGAGCAGGAATAAGAAAATGTAAGAATTTTAATAATAAGTTCTTGTTTCCCCCATCATTAGTAATTTTGTTAGTGTCTCTGATGCTCCCCTTCTGAGCAATTAAAAATCTGACTGGCAGTAAAAAAAAAAAAATCTCTTCAAGCAGAAGATTATGTCAGGGGTGGAGAAATGTCACTTAGCTTTGTAGGTTGATCTGATGGAGATAGAAACTGGCTGTGTGTACCTGGATAAAGCAGGCACCTCTTGCATTTTTTATCTTATCAGGGCATGAACCAGACCATACCTACCGGCCTGGAGAGCAACCAGGCAAGGCAAGGTATCAGAAGGAGGTCTCCTGTCCAAGTCAGAAAGCTGAGGCCCTCCTGAGTCCTCCCTCCTGCTCACTACACACAAAAGCAAAGATGCCTGATGCAACTCAATGGCTGATGCTAAATGAAGAAAAGCCACCAAATCCTGATGTCTCTCGGGTTTTCCACGCTGCACCATTTCCACTCAACGGCCTTAATTCAACCCTCATTCTTTCCCATTAGCCTTAGCAACAACTTCCTCTCAGCCTGTGTGTCTTCCTTGCTCTAAGACCCTCTTTTGCGTGGCCCAGTGTAAGCGCTTCCACCTCAAGGGTGCCACCCCTAATAATAAGTCCTTGGTTCCACTCATCCCCGCTGCTCTCCAACACAACTCCTTGCTGGAAGCCAAGGCTCACCACTTTTAGGCTTGAAAGGATCTAAGATTTTCTTGGTTTTGAGCATGTGCCATGTTGTTCCTTTCATTGCAATGTCCATCCATCATTTGCCCCCCTTCAAGCCTGAGTTCTATTGTCATTTCCTGATGTTCTCCACCTTCTTGCTTGAACATCAGGTAGAGCCGCTCCCCGCTCCCCACAATGAACCCCCATTCCTGTGCTGCCAGCAGTCAGTCTTCCTTCCCTAGACCCGAAACCTTCAAGAACAAAGGAATGGTTGTTCCTTAGTACACATCCCACATCAAGGAGGGTGGGACATTGGGACCAAAAGGCAGAGGTAACCCAAGTGTCCACCCTCAGACATATGGGTGAACAAAATGTGGTGTACTCAACAATGGGCTACCCCTCACAAAGGAAGGAAATGCTGACCCTATTACATGCAACATGTAGGGCCTGGGGAACATTAGGCAGAGAAAAGGGAGCCAGTCACAGGTGGACAGGTACTATGGAATTCCTCTTATGTGAGCTCCCTAAAGCAGTCAAATGCAGAGACAGAAAGAATGGTGGTTGTCCAGGGGTTGGGGGAGAAGGGAGAGAGAGAGCCATTTAATGGGTATAGCTTCTGTTTTGGAAGATAAAAGTAGCTCTGGGGATGGATAGTGATATGGCTGGACAATGAGGTGGTTGATGCCAGCGATCTGTATACAAGACAGGGTTAAAATAGCCAATTTTAGGTTATATCTATTTTACCACCACTCCTACAATGGAACACAGAGAGAGCACAGAGAGAGTTGTCCTGAATATTTGTGAGTGAGTGGTTAAGCAGGGGTAACGGCTGGAGACAATGGAAGGAACTTAGACTATGCAATCAAGTCAGAGCTGAGAGCTGGTTGCTGGGGTGGAAGCAGGGTTCACAGTGCACCTGGGCCATAGTTTTCAAACCAAAGTCCCCCAAACAGAATAGAATCTGTGGGTTTACAGTTGAGTCTTAACCAGGGCTTGTCCTCAGGAGCTCTGTGAAGTTCTCCAGGGAACCTGATACAGAAGAACTCCTGGGACAGAATCCCGGGGGAGGAGGCAGGAGTTAAGCTCTTTGGCCCAGGCTGCCACAGGCGTGGGTGGGGGGGTCAGGAAGAGCCGTAAGAAGCCCTCAGGGCCGGACTGGTAGAAAGGCCTCATTCCACACTCCTTCCCAAGTGAGCCACGCGCTTCGGAAGTATCGCATTAAAGAGATGAATCACACAGTGACTCAAAGAGAGGAGGTTGCAGGGTTGTAAATCAGAGGAAAGGCTTTTATTTGTCAGAACACTATAATAAATAACATCTCCATGTGCCTTTTAACAAAAGGAGAGTGGGAAGGAGGGAAGCTGAGCGATGCAGGCCACAGGGGCCCGCAGAGCCGCAAGTGAGGGGGTGGTAGCAATCTTACTAGGGTATTTTCAGGACACTCTCTCCAGGCACCTGGATACTTTGCATCTTACCCCTTTCTCCCAATAAGAAGGGGTCCTCTTGCCCCAAAACTTTCTGAGAATGCTTGCTCATGAGAAAACAGTTGAGGACAGCTCTACTTTGCTTTCTAGGAGAAGCAGGGGCCTCCTGGAGATGATTCAGATGGGTGTTCACCAGAAGGGAGGGGCCAGAAAATCACCAGGATGCAATGATGGCAAAGGCCCCCTAAAAAGGAGGGAAGGCAAAGCTCCCACATTGATGAAGGTGCTGCCCGCAAGTGGTTGGTCAGGTTAGGTGACCATGGCAAGGAGCTTGGAAGGAAGCTCTTTTCAAAAAAGAACAGGTAGACAAGGGTCCATGACCTGGAGCAGGATATAAGCTGACCCTTCAGACTCCCAGTATTTAAAAGCAAAGTGCTGCCTGGCTCTGCAGGGAACACACAGAGGAGGAAGGATGTGGGTGCTAGGTCTGCAGAGACACGAGGGAGTCATGCCCAGGTCTGCAGCCTGCAAAGGCAGCTGTGCTCCTGGAGGCCATCAATGGCTGAAGAAGTCATGACTCCACCTTTCTTTCCCACCTGCTGACCCCTAGGGCAGGTGAGATGCAGGCTTTGGGGATGTGTGGCTCACTCTGAAAGCCACCAACCACCCGAGTCTATACTGAGATGCGCTGCAAACAGAAAATACACTGAATTTTTGAAGCTATTGTATATTTTTTAAATGTCAAATGTATATTAAAATTTTAAATATTTGATTACATGTGAAAATAATAACATTTAAGATACATGAGCTATGTTAATGAAGATCCATTATTAAACTTCATTTCAACTGTTTCTTTTTACTTTCTTAAAACTGTGGAGATGGAGCATGGATACTGTGGTGGTGGAAGAACCACAGGGACTGCACTGGAGAGGAGAAATCAAATGCTACCCAAAATTAACAAAGACATAAGAAAGCAAGTAAATAAAACATTTAAAAAGTGGTGGCAACCAGGACATTTAAAAGGGATACATGTGATGGACTCTCATGACCCACGTCACATTCCTAGAAGACACTACCACTCTGAGAAAACTCGGGCTCAGAGAGGGGGTGAAGAGCACCCCTGACATATGTGTACTTGTGCCTCAGTGGAGGCTTCCACAGATGCACCCTGGTGATCTTTAGGGATACAGCACCAGCACCCCAAACTAAGAGGGGCTGGGGCAGGCCAGCTGGTTATACAAGTACTGGGACAGAGACTTAGTGTTTCCCTTTTACTAGAGCAAATGAGTAAGATCTTGGATTAGGGCCAAAGCCCCATAAATTCCAATGTATTCTTACTGCCACAGCCCAGTTCACATAGAAAATGCTCTTTTGAAATTATCAGTCATTTTAGTGAAGGTGTCACAGAACAGGGTCCGAGTTGAAGTACAATTTTTCATGATCTTTTTTTTTGGGGGGGTGGGGGGGGAGGTCATTTAATAACCTCATTCAAAACCCTACCACCTAAATAAAACTGGATGGTAGTGCCTGTCCTAGCATGGTGATACACCACCAAAACACAAAGTGTTCTTCCAAGTTTAAATATACTGTTAATTCTTGACTAAGGTCTCCCAAGAAAGTAACAAAGACAAATTACCCAGCACTAGTCACAGCCAAACTTCCTAAACATTGTAGGCATTATCTCCCTTCTAGAGGTATCTCTATAGAGTGACCACAGAGATCCCGCCTGCCACAGAGATCCCACCTGCCTGCTCCTCATGCTGGCTCTGGGACTTCCTCCCTGCCTAGCCTCTGGGCATATGCATAAGGATCAACCTGCTCCCCTGCTTTCAGCAATCTTCTCTGCCTGTCACCTAAGCAGCCTGAGAGGCCCTCACACTGACAGAATGGGCATGGAATGGACAGAGGATCTGCATGTATAATTTTACATGCTTTGAGCAAGCAATTCCACTCCTAGGTATCTGGAACACTGCAACAGAGTAATGGACCCAAAAATGTAAGAACAAAGATGTTTACCAAAGCGTTGAGCAGAACAGCCCCACATTGGAAAAAAGCTAAATCTCTAACAAGGAGTTATGGTTAAATAATTTATGATGGCACCATAAATTTGAAACAATGAAAAGTCGAACTACTGAAATATTTATGGTGTGGGAAATGGCCCATGATAACATTAAATGAGATCCCCCCAAAGACTATAAAGCTGTATACAAACTAGGATACCAATTTCATGTCTACTTATCTGCATGGAGCAAAGCACCACCCTAGTGTCCCCCACAGGAGGCCTCTGTAGCCTCCTTGGATCAGTAAGAACCAGAAGGCAACTGAAAAGCACAGCCAGGTAACACTTGGAAAGGGGACATGATCTCCTTTTCTGTGGCCTATGATGTGAGCGAGGGTGACATGGCATCCAGGAGTATTGGGGCCAGAGGATACATGGGTAGGAGGATACAGGGGTGGGAGGAGAGCATCTGGTCTTTGCCAAAAGACATCACCTTGGCCACCTGTGCTGGGACTCGACCCCAGCACCCACGGATCTCAGGACCCGGACAGGAGCATCCCTGTGAGGAGACTCAGCATGTGGATGACAGGTGACTGGGATCGAGGATTGGCTCAGGTACCAGAGGTGGAGTTCAGGGGAGTTCAGGGTAAATCAGTGAAATGAGGTCACCAACACCTACCTCACTGAGTGTTGGGAGCGGCAGTGAGAAAAGAAGAGAGAAGGTGAGAAGCGGCAGAGCCTGCGACTTGGGACCAGGCTGATTGGGTGTGAGTCTTGGTCCCTCAACAAGAAAAAGGGGTAATGATTATACTTGTACCCACCTTCCATGTCTGTCATCTGCAGAGGTAACAGGTGAAAAATGCCTCCCACACACCGGATATTGACAGTGGAGTTTCCTCTCTCCCTGTCCTCTTCCTGCAGGACCTTTCCTACCCAGCCTCGGCCCTGACCTGCTCTGGTCTTAAGGAGGCTCATTCATCCTCATTAGTTCCTCTTTTACAGTGTGCAGTCCACCTCTAGGTACCCGCTGCTATGCTCGACCAGGAGCCTACAAAGAAAACACAGGTGGCGTCCTAGCTGCCGCTGAGTTTAAGTGTTTTAATGAAACATAGCCCTCCACATTAGTGCTTCATTTCTGTCTTGTGTGTGGCTCCTTGAGCATCACAACAGAGCTGAGTGATTGTGAGTTGTGGTCTACAGGGTCCAAAATACTCCCTATCGACCTCTTACAGAAAACCTCCCAACACAGTGCAATGAACCGCAGTGTCAGTGATACATGACATTTTCTAGTAGCCATGTTAGGAAAAGGACAACAAGGGACAAGGTGAAATTAATTTTGCTAATGTATTCATCAAACCCATATATCCCCAATACTATCATTTCATCTAGTAATAAACATAAAAGGTCAAGAATGAAGTACTTGCAATAGCATGGAACGGAACGGGGTGCACAGATGTCAGATTTGTGGGAGGCAAAGGTTAAAGCGACTGTAACTTCCCAAACAATAAAATGTTGAGTGGAAAATGTCTTATGCTGGTCCAGTTCGAAAATGAAAATGAACAGTCCAGTTTCTCAGTGACACCAGTCACCTGTGGAATGGCTGCCATATTGGACAGTGCAGACCTGGATAATAACCTTCCCTACACATGCTTCAAACCTTCCACACAACTGCATACCACTTCCAACGTGGCTCTATTCAAATGCAAGGTCATTTTCAGCTGCGAGGGAAGACTCTTTGGTGAGGAGTGGAGCAGGGGTAATGGGAGACAAGTATCCCTAGGGCCCTAGTCAGCCCCAAATCTCTACAGAGACAGACTCAAAAGACTTCGTGTATGCCTGAGCCCAGGCAGGGATGCTTTGGGCTCAGGAGACAAAGTGTCATCCTATCTCCATCCCATGTCCCACCTCTGTCCAGAGTTCAGGTTGCCCTGGGTAGAGGACTGAGGGTCTTAGGTCATCAGGATAGAACCCCAACAAGGTGTAGCCACCACGTATAAGTGGAGATAAGAAGGAAGTTTCTTGCAGCAGCTTCAAGAACCTAAGTGGGAGTCAGAGCAGGAAGGGGGCAAGCAGACAACAGCCTATGGTGACCACAGCTATGGGCAGAGCTGTCAGGATATGGGAGACACCCTTGGAGGATCCCCAGAATGACTAGGAAGGAGTGTTTATCCAGATAAATCCAGACCCACAGAGGCAATGCGACCACCCATGGTCACTCAACCAGTGACCCCAGAGAAGGTCCAGAAGGGAAGCCAGGCCCCACTGGGAAGGAGGGAGAAAGCAGGGCGGCAGGGAGTGGCCCTGGCAGTTTCCCTTCTTAGCCAGGCGCAAAGCACAGTTCATCCTGCACAGCACCGATGTGCTCTGGGGTTCTGCCAAGTTCATTTGTTACAGGGAAGCACAGGTGAGTCACCAGGTCTTCAGCTCGCAACAGTGTCCTGGGACGCGGTCCAGGTAATTACTGCCCTGGGCACAAGGGCTTCTCCATGTTATGTCTAATCCAGGGGAGTGAGATCTGGAGGAAGCTGGGAATGATGCAAATCATTCTGTTAGAAACAAATGCCTAGTGGAATAAGGAAAAGTCCACCATTTGTCTAACTTGCCTTGGAGAGGAGAGCACAGCCCCCAGCTGCTCCTTTCTCTTTTGTCTCAACTTGCCTGGCAGCTGAACCCAAGCTTCTTTCCCCTTCAGTAGAATACTACATCCCCTACTAATCCCCATGTCTTTTCCTGTCAGGTATCCCTGACAGCTCCAGGGAACGCTGGAGCAACCCCCCGAGCCACCCACCTCCCTGCTCCCCATCCTTCATGGCACCCAGTGAGCCCCCCACCCTTATTCCCCTTGCCTGCTTCTGGAGACCCCAGAGTGGGCACTCTCCTGGACACTGCTTCCCTGGACCACAGTCTCTGCTGAGCTGCTCACTTCTCAGCTCCCTGCAATCACAAGCTGGAGGCATCCCAGAGAGCCCAGCTGCATTGCTTCCCCAAGCAGGAACAGGACCTGCTGGGGGCCACAGGGTGTTTCAGGCAGATCGAGCCGTGTGAGCTCAGGCATGTCACACAACATCACCGTGCTTTGGTTTCCTCATCTGTAAAAGGGGGGTCAACAAGCCTGCCTCATCAAGTAGCTGTGAAGATGAACTAACCTCACAGGTGCAGGTACAGTGTTAGGGAAGGGTTTGGCCTGTGTCTAGCACTGCTACTAAGTTGGTAGTAGTATCAATCATTCCCAAGGCAAACCTTGCATTTTCTTAAGAGAAGTGTTTATTTTAAGGTGACTTAGAGAAAATCCAAACCAATCAGACCCATGATTTTACAGACCTCATTGTTTAGGTCAAAACAAAACAAAACAAAACAAAAAGAAAAAAAGAAAAGAAAGGAAAGGAAAGATCAGTGTAAATATAAAGAAGAAGTTAAGCAAACAATAGTCTAGAGGATAGTCTAGTGTGGCAGGAACTGTGAAGGGGAACACACCAACTGCTTGCGAAATACTGATCTAACCAGAACCCTCCAGTCCACGGAGGAGGAAACTGAACAGGAAGCCAAAGACTAGGACCTGGGCCTCCCTGGTTTGCAGGTGACCACGCCCTGTCCTCCCCGCCACGGCCGCCTCAGCAAGGAACTCTGAAGGCTTACTTGAATATGTACATGTCAGAGCAGCTTATGAACACATGGTTTGTCACCAGTTTGGATTTCATAGGACACACAAGTCAGATCCCAAGTCATGTAAAACCAAATACTCTCATGGAGTAAACACAGCCAGTCTGTGAAACACACAGACTGCCTCCTCAGTCAGAGGTGAGGGATGGAACCACCTTCTCAGGTTCCTACACTTCCTAGCTGTGTGACTATGGGTCTGTTATCGAACGTCTTTGTGCTTTCGTTTTCAGATCTGCAAAATGAGATAAGAGGAAAGCCCAACACATGGGACTGGATTAGTAAAAGTGTACTTCCTCCTTTGTTTCCTCCAGAAGCAACTGTTAGCACCCCTGCAGAAAACAGGCACCCGTGGCCCATGCAGAATTCATAATTCTGGAACCCTACCATAAGAACTTCAAGGGTTCACTGCTTCTCATCCCAGCAAGACTCCAGACCTCAGTGATGACGCATTTTCCAATTTCATTTTCCTCACCATCAAACCCAGGCTCATGTTCCTTGTCTTCCCTCCCTGCCCCATAGACAAGAGGTGCAACCTAGTCATTGGCTCTGATTCCAGCTCCCTCCATTCTTCCCTGACATCAGTGTGAAAGACTGATCATCTGAAAACCTAGATCTGATGACTTCTCTCTAAAAATCTCTGGACAACTCATTCTTTTCAGCAAAAATAAAGTCCAAGCTCCCTACCTCCCCACTTACGGTCCCTGGTAGTCTAGTACTATCTTCCCTCTCAGGAGCCATCCCTCTACCTTCCCCATCACACAGACATATATATGTACACATGCACACATGCATACTTACACACAAATTCACACACATATAGTCTCCACTCAAGTCAGTCAGATCCACTCAGTTCCTCCTAACCTAAGTCCCCTTACGACTACACTCCTTTGCATCTATGACTACTTTCCCCTGCATCACTATTTCCCTGGAACTATCATTCCCTTTCTTTTCTGAGCAAATCCCTTCTGACGCTTCAACACCTGGCTACAGTGAAGTATTTTGTTTTGAAAACTCCTATCACCCCTCATTCCTTGTAGGTAAGTAACTAATTCTTGGCCAAAAAGATGTGGGGTGCAAATCATTTGATGGAACTACCAAGAAGTGTCATTGAAAGAAGCATAAATGGTTGCATGCTCCTTCTGTTGTTCTCTTATCCCATAATGTAAAATGGATGTGATGGCTGGTGCTCCAGCAGCCATATTGGAACACGAGGTAACTTATAGGATGGAGGTCATGCTCTATGGATGAAGAATATGAAACACTGAAGGACCTTAGAATATTGTTTATATTGTGAAATGCCATATATCAAACCCAGGCTCTTTTATGAGAAAGGAAAATTAGCCCTATGGGTTGAAACCAGCTATTCTGTTTGTTGCCGTATGTAGAAATTACAATGTCATCTAAAACAAATTGACAAAGCTTTCCTAATTTGCCTCCTACTACAGACACACACTTTCCTTCTCTACTCCCAAACCCTATACTCCAAACCTCTTATTTATTTTTACTTTTTTCAGTCTTAACAATTTCTACCCTCTTCCCAATGTCCTCCCTTGAAATACCAGGAAATATCTTCTCAGCTTGCCAGGCCCAAATCAAGGGACACCTTCTCCATGAAACCTTTTTAGACACACCCTCCACCCCCCCCACACACAGAAGTAACCCCTCCTCCTGTCCTGTATGACCCCAAGCATCCGTGACTGCATCTCTGCTGTGCATTGATCCACTCACCTGCACATCCCAGGGCCTGGGTTACTTGAGGCAAGAACCAGGCTATTCATCTTTGTCTCCAGTATCCAGCCCAGGACTGGCAACACTGGGCACAAATGGGAGGTGTCCACTCTCTAAGTCACAGTCACAGTGAAAGGAAGGCTTAGCCAGGATGACTTCTGCAAAGCTGTCCATCTTCCCCAGCCCACTGTTCTCCAGGGCTCCTGGTGGCCGGTGGCTCTAGAAACACTCCCTTAGAAGTGTGGCTGGGGGCAGGTCATGTTCTTGCAGCAACAAGGTCTGCTCTCAGGCATACCAGAAGCCCCAGGAAGTGTCTGCTGAGTTGATGAATGACTGTATAAGTCAACCTCTCCTCCAGTTTCCCTGGTACTCAAGATACCTCCCCTGGGACTCTTGACTTCTGCCCACTGCCTGCCTCTCCACAATCCCTCCCACTGTGGTACTGAGCACTCATGCCCTGGTGCAGAGGGCTCAAGAAATAAAGGGAAGGACATCTAGTTGCCACTGACCAGAAACCAGCCTTCCAGGCAGTCACCAGGCACCAGGTCCTGGAGAGCAGCAAGGAGGGGGAGAGGGCAGATTTGTAGAAGTGACCTGGCTAAGCCTCTCTCCACCAGAACTGTGACTTAGGGAGAGGACACCTTTCATGTAACTTAAATCTATACCATGCAGTTTCTCTTGAGCTTAATATACATATACACATATACTGAAGACATCTGGACAGAAAAAGAAGAGTGAGTAGAGGACCAGAACTGGCTCAGGAAATGCAAAGTAACTTAAAGTAACTGTGCTGGAGCACATTTCTTGCCTCCTCCAGCGCCCTGCTGTGAGGGGAGCTGTGTTCTTGGAGAAGAGGGAGATGTTTATCCCAGCAAGAAGATCCAGGATTCTGGATTCTGTTTTCTCTGCTTGTGGAGGTCACCATCTAGCAGGATGAGGGAGTCACTCCTCAAGGTGAATGATCTATGGGAATTACAGGAAAGAAGATTCCTGTTCCACCTAGGAAGGATTTCCATGCAGCAGAATGGCCCCACCAAAGTCAGTTGTCCTTGGATGGCCCTGTGCTGTGGCTCGTGAAGTCAGAGGCTGCACCCAGAATCATAAGCTACACACAGATCTTGCATTGAAGGAATGAGGGTGCTACCTTCTACAACCTTCTGGAATAGCCTACAACAACTGTGCAGACTGCCCCTGGAAATACCAGGCACACCTCAGCGTCTGGGGCCTCCTCTGCCTTCCTCAGGAGGCTGTCTGCATGCCCCTGCAAATGGGGCCAGCTGGGCTCTGGCTGTGCTGTGCTGAGATCCTTCCCTTCTCTGCCCATGACTTGGGATTCAGTGCCCATCACCATGCCGTGGGTCAATCAGGGAAGTGGGGAAGCTGCGCCCTGTTGATGAGGCCATGAGTAGGTAGCAGGAGGCAGTTTGAATTTCACCAGTTTCTCCACAGATTTTTTTTTTCCTGTTCCACTATCTACACTGACTGTCATTGTCTCTTTCCTCACCTCTGATCTGGGCGAGTATCTCAGTCTTTCCTTATTATTCATGATGTGACATTCCAAGGATAACTGGTCTGGAATTTTGCAGAAAATCCTTCCATTTTGATTTGTCTGTTATTTTCCTGGGTAATGAGTTTAGGAAAATAATGCCACAGAGATGAAGATCCCTTCTCATGCTTATCATTTCTGGGGGGGTTGAGGGGTGTCACATAATGTGAACATGGCCCAAACCTGGTGATGTTTGTTTGTCTCGATTGTCTGGCGAAGGTAGTGTCTGCCAGTCTTATCAACTCTGAACTTCCTATTTCCCGTCTCTGCACTCAGTTCTCTGGAAATGAGTCAATAAATCTGGCCTGCTTTCAAGGGGAGAGAAGTTAAGCTCCATCAGCTAGAAGGTAAGAAGCAGATACATGATCTGGATGTTTCTGGAGAGAAGGATTTAAATCTTATTTATCTACTCAATTACTTAGTTTATATTTTATCATACATGTACTGCATCTCTTGGTGTTATAATTCAATACTATCCAATACATTTTGTTGTTTAGCTTGTTCTAACTTTGGCCAGAGAGCTTTCTCTGGTTTGCTCCTTCCACCATGCTCTCTTTCATTTTGTTCTGCTAAGCACTTCTTTACTTTCTGGAACAACGACATATCAAGTTCATGTTGTGTTTCTCCTGCCCAGTCCCAGATTCAGTCATTTATCCAGGGGGCTGTTTCCTTTTTTTTTTTTTTTTTTTTTTTTTTTTTTTTTTTTTTTTTTTTTTTTTTTTTTTTTTTTTGAGGCTAGGTCTCACTTTGTTGCCTTGGGAACCACAGACTCTCGTTGCCCAGGATATCCCAGACTCAAGCGGTCCCCAGTGTCAGCCTTCCAGGTAGCTGGGATTATAGGTGCATACCACCACACCCAGCTATTTTTTGAGACTAGGTCTCGCTATGTTGCCCTGGGTGGGTCTCAAACCTGCAGACTTAAGTAATTCCCAGTCTCAGTCGCCTGTCCTAGGCTGAGATTAAACCTGTGTGTCACCACAGTCGGCTGGGAAGCTATTTCCTTTTATCAGAGAGTCCTATCTCATGATCTGGCTTCCAGACATGCTCCTTTCTGCCAGAGTGTCACTGCTTCCAAGCCTGCTCAGTGGACAGACATAGGGCCTCTGCATGTGTAGCATATGCAGTGTAAACACATACCCATGCACATTTGACTGCATACGCAGATACCTAGGCCTGGTACTGACTTTGCCTCCTGACAGACCCCTCTCCTGTAAACTAGATGGCATGCTCATTGACACACAGCAAGCATTTCATCCAGGTGATGGAAGAAAGAGGAGTGAGTGAGAAGAGCCCTCAGCACCTGCCACAGCCTCGCTCTGCTCCAAACCTCACTGCACAGCCTAGTCCCTTAGGGAGATGATCTCCCCTCATCAGGTCTCAGAATTTTGCATTTACTTCTTGGTACTTTTCTTTACATTCTTAATTTTTTTAAATAAATGTGCAATTTTATAATGAATCAAACAATACATTGGTTTTCAAAAACATAGCATATCCTCTGTTCATCCCTAAAATGAATGTTTACTAAGTATCTCACTGAGGACCAATGAATTTCTGTGGATAAACACACACACAACCTCAAGTCCTTGGCAGTAAAGAGGTGCTTCTTAGATGCTGATTCCCATCCTCTTTTTTTTCCTCTCTGACCCTTCTAGAAGCTTTGCTGGGAAACTGATGCAAAAAGTCTTTCCTTATTTCTCTTGGTGTGAGCAGGTAAGGTCACGGTAAAGAGTCACTATCAAATGAATCCCTTTTTGTGTCACCCACAGTTCTTCCTACCTGGTGTCCCCCCTGTGGAGCAGGTCTCTGTAGGAATGTTCTGGAGGTACATGGAGGAAGCACCCTTCGACAAACGTCTCAGGTCAGCACAAGACCCAAGCCAGGCAGGTGCCTGTGCTTGTGTTTGATCAGCTGTGGCCACTGCTCTCTTCTCACAGTCCAAGGGCTTGGGGCTTCATGGTGAGCAAAGCAAAGCACCTCAGCACCAGGCCACCCATCTCCATCTCAGTAGTTCTGCTTAAGTTCAATTTCTCTCCAAGGTAGTAAACTCTAGGAAACATTTTCCCTCCCTTCTCCCAGGAGGAGGAGGGAAAGCAGGCTTTTAAATTATATACTTCTTTTCATTAAAAAAAATGAAAGAGAAATAGTAAGGAAGAGGGAAGTGCTTTGCTCTTCTAGAATCAAGAACCTAGGGATGTTCCAGTGTGGTGGCAAAAGTCACGAGTCTGGAAAAACTTATTCAGTTCAAGCAAATCCAGAGGGAACTGAAGATCTATCATAAAAACATCTAGAAATACTGAGGTTTTTAAAAAATGGTACTTTGCTGGTGAGTTCATTTTGCACAAGAGCGACATTCTTTCCTAGTGGATTAACAAGCAAGATGCCACCTTCTGCCCATGCCCTTTTGGAAAGAATGAAAGCACTTGGCTCCTGGGAAATCCCGTGTGATGGGGTAGGTTTGTCTTGGGATGGTATGGGACAATCCTCCCTTCCTACCCCATGGACAGCACCTAGTACCTCTCACCTGGAGCACTGCTTCAGTCTTCCAACTTGTCTTATTTTCCTCACTTTCTCAGAACCTTTACTATCTTGATGGTCTTTTAACTATCAAAAAGTGCACATTTCCCAAATTTATGCAGTCATGCAATACTTTATCCAAGGAATATCTAATAACATCTTTCAGGCCACTAAGGTCCAGAAACCCAGTTGAGAAAACCCTGATCCCAGTTCCTCCTCAGAGGCACTTTGTCTTCCATTGTCTGGAGTCTGACTCTCTTTCTAGCCTCATTTTCTTCCTCATCTCCTAAACTTTTCCTGCTACTCACACCTAAACTACCTTTGATTCCTAAACAAGATGGTCTTTTCCAAGTTTCAGGCCTTTGTATATGTTATTCCATCAGTCTGAAATGCTTTTCTCTGCTGGTCCACTGATATTGACACATCTACCTATGTAATGTATCCCTGAGACTGACACAGACACAATGGTCTCCATGCTCCATACTTGCTCCGTGCTATTAGCACTGCCCTGGACTGTTCCTAACTCATCGACTCTGTTCTCTCCTTGCCTAATTCTTCAGCCTCCTACCAATTTCAAGACACAACCGTTGCCCTACATTTCTGTTTTAAAGTGAGAATTAGTTTATGTTGCTTGTGATTAAAAAACAACAACACCCTAACCGCTATATCCAGGAAGAAGAGTTTTAAAACATTTTTGGTCCAAGAAACACATGTTGAACTGACACAAAATACTCAGGTCTATTTTTCTAGGGGATTATCACTCAAAGGACTCCAGAGAAAAAACCTGGCATGATCTGCCTGTGCCCAGGGAAGTGTACCCAGCGTGACTGGCACCCTGCGCGAACCTTTTGTGAGCCTGCGACTGCGTGCCTGCAAGACGTTGCTCATGTTAATCAAGGGATGGGGGACCACCCAGCCGTCACCAGTACCATGTGCCAACAGCCTCTTCCAGAGCTTTGGGGCAGGCAGGGTGACAGTATCTATTCTGGGATTGTGATCATGTCATGTTCAGAGTGCTGCCTCAGAGGCCAGCTCACAAAGGATTTTCAAAAGGAGGATCTTTGCTTTCAAAGCAGATACAGGAGTGTAGAATAGACCGTTGCCGGGCAGTTCCAGGCCCTTTCCAAGTGACACTGCTGCTCCTTTCATCAAGGGTGGGTCTACTGCCCTTCTCCATGTACTTGGCTGGCTTGAGATTTGCTTTAGCTCCAAGAAGGTGGTAGCGGAACACTGTGCCCACCCTCATTTGGCCTTGAGATCCTGGCAGCTTTGTATTCACACTAATGGAACCCTGAGCCACTGTGCCATGAAGAAGTAGGTCTGGCCCACTGGAGGAGTGGCCACATGCAGGATAGCAAGCAACTCCTGGGTCTTCTGGCCAGCAGCTGAACACAGCCATGGTAGTGAGCTCAACCCAGCCCACAGAAAACTGCCCAGCCAGAACTGGGGGACATAAGACGTGAATATTTAAGCCACCAACCCTGGGCTGGTCGACTATGCTGTAATGGACAGCAAAAAGGGAGACTCGGAAGTAAGGACACTACTGCAGAGTGGCAGTCATGAGGGAGAGGGTGCAAGAGCAAAGCCTGCAGTGCCGAGGTAACTGAATCAGGTGACAAGATGCCTCCTGGAGGAGAAGGGACACGTCCCGTGGTGAGGGGTGGCTTGAGCTGAGGCATGGCTTTCACCCCGCATCCTAACATACCAGCTGGGCCAACCCTGAATGATGGAAGGAATTAGTTCTCTGCTATATCTCCCTTCCTTCCTCCACGCTACACTATCAAGTCCTAAACCATGGTGCAGAAAGAACAAACTGTAATCAATGCTATCTTCGCACTCATGGAATTACAGTTACTAAGCAGAGATAAATAAAATCACAAAGAACTTAAACGTAATGGGATAGGGGCTGGTTGGAGGAGAGGCAGCATGACTGAAGGCCTCTGGAACTGGATGGAGATGTGAGGCTTCCCAGCAGAAGGTGTTCTGCTCTCCAAAGATGGGGGTCACTGCAGGAAGAGAGCAAGGGAAGCAGGAGTGGGAGTTATTCAGGACGGTAGGCATCAGTAGGCGTGGGAGGAGATACAAAGGATGCTGTGGAAGAGCAAATGCCTGTCCCAGAGAGTTCTTCCCTAACAGATCTCCTCCCCCACACCCTCTCTCAGGTCCCTCAAGTTTGGATTTTCTATCCCTTTACCCTACCCTGGACCCAGCCATGGCCCCAGGGAATGGCTCTTGCTATGGGAATTTAAGGACTCCTGCAAGAAATTGGGGACAACGTTTAGCACCTGTTGATTGAGAAAAGACACATGTGGAAAATAGATTTCCTTGCTCTTTACAATCATGCCCACAGAGGTCCAGGAGTGGGTTGGAAATCACCAAGGAAAGGGACTAACCTTTCCTTATTGGACCTTATTTTAAAGAAGACACTTGTTATTTAAAGCCCAAAAGACAGTGGGGGAGCTAGAGAGTCTGGAATGGGCATGTGAAGGAGTGCAAGGGACCAGGAGAGGCCGAAACCCAGGACTCCCAGGTCCTACTGTGTGATAGAGGCTGTGCTTGTAAATGTGACCCCACCTTATGCAGGCCAGACTCAGTCTGCACCCCAACTCTGTCCCACACCAGACTAGTATCATTTCCCTGCCAGCTTAGAAAGCAGCTAAGGCAGTTTGGAAAGCCAGTGGACTAAAAACCACCAATTAACTAGCTTCCTGAGCTGCTGCTAACTAGCTGTGTGTGTTTCTATAAGTTTTTATGCCCCTTTAATCTTCAATAAAAGCAAGGGGGGATAGGAGAGGAAAGCTGAATTCGCATTTCAAGGCACCATCAAAGGGGCACTGTTGAGTAAATGGCTCCAGTCACAAGGTTTCTGGGCCTCAGGCTTCTGGTCTGCAAAAACAGGAGCTGTAGGTAACAATTAGATGAGATAAGCTGTGAAAATGACCCCCACCTGACAGGCACCAAGTGACACTAGGTTTCTCTCTTCCCTCACCCTTCCAATGACAGATGGCACACACCCACAAGCTCTGACTGAGTCTCTAATCTGACCTTCTCACGTGGGAAATGTCCTCTCAGAGCGGGCACTACAGAGCTGGACATGGTGACCTCAGCTCTCCCTGGGTATCCTGGGAGGTGGCCTGTGGGGCATCTTGCTTGCCGAGTTCCCCTTTGGCCCCTGCACAGAAGGGAACTGGCCCAAAGCAGAAGGACTGGCCTCAGCTGGTGAGGCCACCTCCCCTCAGGCCAGGCACAGACGGTGACAACCACCCATTTTGCAACAAACAGGAAACCAGTTTACCAGCCTTAAAAATAGAACAGACAAAAACCCCAAAATGTGAGGCTCTGACAGTGGGGCAGCTCAGGTTTCTCACTTTGCTTCCTGACAGCCTGCAGAGTTCTCGTTTTTGTTCATTTCATTTGAGAAGTCTTACAATATCTTTACAAAGGTGACCAACCTCGAGGGGTGGGGGTGGGGGGGTAAGACCCGGAAGAAGCTCAGCCAATCAGGCTCTGGATGCTGCCAAGGCCCCTCCTTCTCATTCTCCAATCCAGCCACAAGTGGTGGAACCACAAGTGCCACAGAAAGCCTGACTCCTGTCTCATCCCAGTTCTAAACTGGTCTCCCACACCACAGCACTGCCCTTCCTGTGCCACCCCTGACCTTATGAAATGCCACTCACCCCTAGACCGCTTTCACTAGTGCCCCGAGGATCCACTGGGTCACCCATCCAAGAGCCATGCTGATAATAGATATTTTCTCCACTGATCTCTTGATAAAGACTTGGAACTGAGCTGTGCTGTTCCCTCTACCAAGAACACTGTTCCCTGCGGGCACGCTCCTCCCCAGAAGCACTCACCCATGATTACAGCAGATATCCCTAAAGATTAGTCACTGAGGGATTGCTGAGGGACCATGGGAAAAGATGTCTCAGCTTCTAGCCCAGGGAAAGCTGTGTCTATCCTGGGAGCCTAGTGTGCTTTATTCTAAGGGCACAGTGATTAAGAACTTCCCCAACCTGATCCCCTCCGTTTGGTTGTTGTTGTTTTCTGACTAAGAAGCTTAGGGCCAAATATGCTAATCACCTCCAGTCATTTTATGTCCTAACCTGCCCCCTGGCTTTACTTTAGGTCCTTATTTTCCTTGTGCCTATTTCTGCATTAACTATTTTACCTTCATGTAAAGTGTGTACAAACCATTTCAAGTCTTTATTTGGAGTAAGGTAAATCATTGAACAAACAGCTCCTACTAACTCTAAAAAAGCCATTTTAAATGGCCCTCCTCTGATTTCTCCTCAACCACCCCATGAAGGTGAGGTTGCCCTACCTGGGGGTGCTGCAGCAGCTGCGTGTCTCTTCTTGGATTAGCACTCACCCACAGTTCTATACTTTATTTTCACTGCTCTCTCCGCCATCAGATGAAAAGGTTTGGGGATAAAACCTGAGAGGTCCCCTCTGCTAAGAACCCTTAGGAGCTGTAGCCAGGACTCCACATACTCCAGCTGGTTTAATCCTCCAGCCAGACCTGCCAGATAAGGATGACTGTGCCCATTTTACAGTTGAAGAAACAGGTTTGGCAGCCCTGGAGGCTGACAGTCACCTACCACTGAGAGACAGAGCCAGTTTCAAACCCTGGTGTCCTAACCTAGTCTTGGGTTCATTTTCCTAAGGTGACCCAGTAGATGAAAAAGAACTTTCATGTGAAAAAACAGAAGAAAGAACAAGGAAAGGGAGAAAGACAAGAGGAAACTAGATTTCCTTACATTAGTAAATAATTTACCCTGGTGTCGAACTCCACATCACTTGAAGCACTTAAAATATGACTTGATTTATAAAAAGCCATCTCTATAATTGTTCTAGAAAAATTTGCATACATTCAATTGTGGTACCCTCCTGCTTATTCTCCCATAGACTGGTTAGAGCAGATTAGTGCATGTTACAAAGGGCATGCTTGATTGCTGGAGAGCAGTCCCATCTCACCCCCCCCCACATACAGTTTTACATTCTGGAAAGTGGTTATAGCAGAAAATGCAAGCAGAGGACAAGAGTTAATTCTGAAAGTGGTTTCCCGAAGAAAGTGAGGCTCATTTTCCTAGCAAGCACAGGCACGTGAACCCTGAGCTATTCATTCCCCAATCCTATGGTGTCCAGACAGGTAAAGGACAGGAAAGGACTCTGCATGTCTAACTCCACATGTCTATGCCCCACTGGTCTGATACACTTACATGAGAATGCCCACAGGCTATGCACTGTATACCAGACATACACCTGTGTGTTCTTCCATTCAACCAAGGCGGCCGGCACAGGGGCTGCCTGGGTCTGGGTTCAAATGTTCTTAGGCAAGTTTAGGGACCCACTTCTTCACCCCCCCTTTTAAGCCTCAGTTTACCCTCGTGTAACCAGGAAATGATTATAGTACCACCTCCTAGGCTGACCAGAAGGGAATATTCAAAATCATTGCATTCCAGACAAGAGGACTTGCAAGCAAGAGCCAAGATCTTTCAGGAACTTAGAGGTTCCCTTTTTAAAAAATGAGGACAAAGGTTGGGGAGCACAGGGCCTAAGATGTGAGTAGAAGATAAGAGAAAGAATTCCTAGGCTGCCTCTTCTGCAAGAGCATCTCCTGGGTCCCAGTGGAGGTCATCTCTCTGGAGGATCTGGTTTGTTTCTCCCTTAGGACACTTCTGTCTTATGTCCTGGTGTGCGTGTGTGTGCATGCACATGTGTGCACACCTCTCCCCATAGAACTGTGAACTCTGTTTTGTGCCCTCAATGCCTGGCCCATGACTGAGGTCAGTATTTGTTGAGCATATAAAGGGGAAGTGCAGCAGCCTCTCAGGCTGGTGAAACAAGTGTGGCGGAACCCCAAGACTCCTGCAGCTCATGCCTGCAGGGAGCTGTGGAGGTCAGAGACTGGGCGAGACTCAGCATGAAACTCCAGCTCAGCTATTAGTTGGGCCACCTGACGTGACTCACAACGCTCTCCGTTTAGTCTGTCTTTTGGTCAGTCTGTCGTTCCTGTGGGTCGAGCTGCTTCCTCCTTTCTCTAGCCATCATCCAGAAGGGGGGTTAGGGAATGGCCAGTACCCCCACTTGACTCAGTATGGCAGATGGGCTCAGGTAGAACTGATGGCAGGTTTTTCCAACTCTTATCTTGGTGACAGGGTCTCCGGCCTATCAATCCTTCCTTCTCTGTCCATCTTCCGTGTTGGCTGCCTGCCATTCTCTGAAATGCCAATCTAAGCATTTGATTAAGGCGCCCTCTGCTTTCCTGGCCGGTGATCTCAGAGTCACTGAGTCAACACCATGGCACTTGCCAACTAGACCTCACTTACCCCTTGGCTGCTCCTTCCCCAGTCCAGCCCCTTTGTTGTCCATCTCCTCCCACCCCTGTGGGTTGACCATGATCTCTGGCAAGCTTCTCCATGCTGCCTCCCTCTGTCTCTTGCGCACAACTGCTCATCACACCAGACTCAGCTCAGAAGAGCATCCTTCTCCATCACTTTCTGTATCCTTTTGAACTGCATCCACTCCCTGCTCCGCTCCATGAGAACATCTCCACCTTGGTCAATGGCAGCGAGACTGACTGTATCACTCACACAATTGCATTCACCTGTCACCCCTGGTCTTCTGCACTTCCTCCAGGGACTCTCCAGTCTTAATAAGACTCTCTCAGTCTTATTCTGATATGGGTCCCAAGCTCCTGACTCAAGGACAGGCAGGAACGGGTGTCTCTAGACATCATTTCTTTCTATCCTTTCTGCCAAGGTCCCTGGAACCTTCT
Organism: Uropsilus gracilis; assembly: GCA_004024945.1. Taxonomy (NCBI): domain Eukaryota; kingdom Metazoa; phylum Chordata; class Mammalia; order Eulipotyphla; family Talpidae; genus Uropsilus; species Uropsilus gracilis. Next base: position 52,749 of record PVHY01005495.1, read on the forward strand.
CTCTGACCTCTCCTGATTCCTGCACTCTAGCCACTCCCTCTGTCCTTGGGGCCAACACCCCCTCTAGGTCTGACTGAGGTTCCCCTTGGCTCAGTCAGCTGCCATTCCCAGAACAGCACCCTCTGTAGGTCTTCCTCTTCTTGTTCACAACCTTGGAAGCCATAATTTCAGGAAGCCCAGTCAAGGCGGCCACCTCACAGGGAAGGGACATGTGACCCCAAGTAGCTCCTCAGCTTTGTCCTTTGCTCCACTGCCCTAGTTGCTTCCCTGAGAGACAGATTGTACTGGCGACTACCGACCTGGGGATGAACCCCAGCTATGACACCATGCTCTTACGGACACGGGCAAATAGCTTATCTCCACGAGCCTCAGTTTCCCTATATGTTAAAGTGAGTAAGAGCAGCACCCACCTCTGAAGACTATCGTGGGAATGTAAAATATCCGTTCATACCTGGCACATAACCAGGGGCAGTAAAAGGTGAGCTGCACAGTCTTATCATGAGCAGAAGGGATACCTTGTGCTGTCCTTCCACAAAGTTGCAGAGAGAGAGGGGCCCAGAAGGGACAGAAACAGAGCAGCAGGACAGTTCAGGCCTGACTCAGCCTGGAGGGAAGGGCCTCTCAAGAGATCTCCAGTGTGGGGTGGGGAGGCTCCCTGCTTTTCCAAGAAAGGTCAACCTGACAGGATGCTGACTGTGATGTGCCTGCAACCCCCACCCTTGTCCCCACTGCCACCCCCATACACCCCACTCCCCTCAGCAGGAGGGGATGAATCATCAACAGGTCACTGGTTCACTGAGGGGGCAGCTGGGGCTGTCAAGTTTAATTTCCTGTCTTCCTCCCAACTTCTGCCACCCCTGCTCCCCTCCCACTCTTGACCCCTGCCACTTTCCTGTGCTCTGATGTGGGAGGGATGGTGCCCTGTGACATGTTTCAACATTAAAAGCAGAGCACGTTAATTCTCCCGGGTAGATCAACACTGAGCCAAGCACAAGCCTGAACCCAGTCCCCTCAACCCTTATCCAAACTGCCTCAGGCCCAGTCTGCCCCCACTCCATGTCCATACTGAGGGACCCTCATCATTATTGGACAGCTCAACCCGAGAGAGTGAAAACATGGACTGAGGAGGTGGGAAACACAAACACCATCAACCTCCATCACGTGTTAGACCTCGCGGTAGATCTGGGAATTCCAAAGGCTGGAAGGAAGGACGTTCAAGAAATGGTATGTGTGGTCTCCTTGGAAAGTCAGACCCCACATGGCACAGGGGGCAAGGCGGAGAGGAAGGTACTCAATGGTGGACTGATACAACCTCCATACAGCTCTGCCAAGTGGCCCCTCCATCTGCAAAGTTGAGGGATGAGGGACAGGAAAGGAGGAGTGACTCCCTAGTGTTTCACTTCTAACACTTTGGGAGTAAGAACGCGCATTTCTTTGCCTGTCTCCAACATGGTGGGTGATGGAAACACATAAGAAACCAAATCACCAGAGCACAGTGTGGGAAGGGTTAATTAATACTGCCAGGTGAGAGAGGTCCTGGGAGGTCAAGAGAAAGACTAAGGGTAAGAGAGGCTGGAAAGAAGTTCAGGATGGCCATGCTGTTTGCTAAATGATGCAGGAGGTGAGGGTAACAGGAGGGGATGCCAGGGTGGGACTGCAGAGGGTACACCTGCTGTCTTTCTGATAACTCAGACCCCAGAAGTCATCTCTCCCATTTCCAGATATTAATACCCAATGCTCACAGCAACTTCCCAAAGCACTTTATCAGCATCTCCCATTTAATTCTCACAGTAACCCAGGTACTGTGATAATCCCATTTTGCAGATAAAGGAACTGGAACCTGGAGAGGTTTAGGAACTTGTCGAAGACACTGTAACTGGTGGACTGGATCCAACCCTGGGCAGGCAGTCTGCACATGTTCCCTTCTGCCCACTCCCCATCCTGCCTTTGCCAAGAAGCCTGACTGGTACATGCGACCCAGTGATTCTAGCTGGAAGAAGCCCTGTCACCATCTAGCTCAGGCTGGGAACCGACAATTAGCTGATGTCATCAGGCCAGTGCAGAAAGGTGTTGTCGTGGTGGTGAGGCTTCTATTCCAGGTGGCCAGGCCATAATGAAATGTCCTGACCCACGTACCGCCAATTACCGCACAAGAGCTGGTTCCCCAGGCAGTTAACTAGCAATTACAGAACCTTCCACTGAAATTCTTGATCATGTAGGAAAGGTCACTTTCTTTATTTTTTTGGATTTGGGAAAAGTGGAATAGAATTACTATCCAAAGTACAAGTAACATGCATTATTTCAATTAGATTTGTTCAGATGGCCAATATGAAGCAAGCAATGTAGTCTCAAGTCCTTCAAAGCTGCTGCTGTATGGAGACTGAAAATGGACCACATACTGTATGCCAGGTGTGCAACACAATTTTATTCTTACAATAAACCTGAGAGGTAGGTATTATTATTTCCATTTTATAGAGGAATAAACCTAGAGTCAGAAAAGTTACAGCAGCCTTCCCAGGATCACACACTGGACCTGGAGGATGCAGGACAGGCGGAGACAGGAGTTTCACTCCAAACATCAGGCTCTCCCCATAGAACTAGAGATCTCAATATAAGCATCCCAGTTTGGGGTTCAAAACAGGGCTGAGTATGTGTTGTGTTGGGAGTTTGGACAAGTCCTAAGATTTCCCTTCTCATGGTTCAACTGAAGCATGGGTCTCTGTTAGTCTCTAGGATGGTTAGGAAGATTAACACATTATGGTAATAATAATCTTTCACAACTGATGGATTAGAAAGCTTGTCATATTAACTAAAAATACTGGGAACAGCCTGAGGACAGTAGGATCTTAGAACAGAAATCACTAGTGCCAAGGGCCCACACACCACCTCTGGCACTTTCATTCTCCTGGCAGACATTACTAATTAATCACAACCATCTTTCTCACCAACCCCTGCAACCTCAGGCTCCTTCTCCACACAGGTGATTCCTCCAGTAGACTGAACTGGCCCAGGAGATGATAAAATATAGTTTTTTTTCTCTCTATCTTGGATATCTGATGTCCACATTCTTTTCTGTGCAAAATTCAATCATTTGGTTTGAAGATTATTTTCCTGATTGATGAATGTGTGTTTTACAAAAGCATCAAATCAAATCACATTCAGTCCTACATTCAGTGAATCATGTTGAGTAAACAGAATGAAGGTACCTACAATTGGAGCTGTCCCTGAGAACCTAGGGCATATGGTTGCTACAGGTGGTCATGGGTACATGACACAAACAGCAAGGACGTGGACATAGGCTGGGGCAGCCAATGTATGGGAAGAGAGCTGGTAGGGAAGGAGAAAGAGAAGTTAGGCTGGGGCAGCCAATGTATGGGAAGAGAGCTGATAGGGAAGGAGAAAGAGAAGTTAAAGAGCCCTATGGATAAAATCTTTTGGCATCACTGTCACGGAGTTCATACCTAGCTGAGGACTTTTCTGAACCTAAGAGTTATTTTTTTTAAATACCTTGTTCCAGAAGAGATACATCCAAACCAGAGAGCCATCTGATGGGAAAGTGAACACAAACATACCATGTGCATGTGATGCTTCCATCCAGTTGCCTTCAGGCAGGTTTTAACCTACATCTAATCAGCTCCACTGTTTTGTATTGACACTGCAATACCTGGCTTCACCCTGCATCTCGCAGACTGTCCCCTGGCCACCCATGAGAATGGAACTGCTTGAATAATTAGAGAAGTCCATGAACCATGAGGCTGAAAGGGCAGAACAACCACTGAGCATGCCCCAGTTCTTTGGTTCTGCCTTCTGGCAGCAACAATCTTCTCAATTTCTTCTGTCAAATAACTAAGTCAGCTCTGCTGGCAAAGAATGCTACCAACCACCTTTCAGAATGCAGAGCTCTTCAAGCACTCTGGTTAGCCCACTAGCTGGCGCCAGGTTGGTGTAATGATCTCTCTGGAATACCAAGATCCCACCCATGATGAGAGCAGACCCCTGATCCCCATCCTGCATCCTTACCCCTCACCTGCCACCACCTTTTTGGAGTGTCCACCTCACAGCAAAAGAACCCCCCCCCTCCCCACCCTACCTCCAGATTATGCCACAGACACAGGACTGGCCTCTTACTGGTCCCTAGCCAGGCTCTGCCCAGCGCTGAACCAGCCGCCTGCCCTCAGCAGTTTGGTACCCCCTTGGAGCTCTCCAAGGTACTGACCCTCCTCAAGGGCTGGACACCTGAAAATAGTGCTGAGGTTACACAGAGCTTGGATACACCATCCCATTCTTTTAAAAACAAATCAGTTCAAACTAACTTCAGTTTCACTGCTATCCTATGTGCATCACACAGGAAAAAAGTATATGTTCTTTTCAAGTTGAGAAGTGGCTTTCTAATTTTCAACCTTCCTCCTGTTGTGTGGGTCCTTTTGAGAAGCCAGGTGGCCTATGTGGCACACGGGCCTTAGATTTGTCTACAGTGTCCCTGTAGTTCTCATTCCCTGGGTCTCCTTGTTCTGGGTCTTCCCTGTTCTATATCTTGGCCTTGGGTGATCTCCAACTCCTCCATAGTAACCCCCAACTCCTGGGATGGCCCTTTACAGCCCAGGGCACTCTGAATGCTTGTACAACTGTTCTTTCCATGGATCTGAGTCCTTCAGTCATTGGGAGCTTTTTATACCTGATGTAGGGTGGGGCCCTTGGTTGGTGCTGACCACTTGGTTTACAGAAAATGAACCACCACTGGCCATGACCTACCTCTTCACCCTTGACTTGACCTGATCTCATGTCCCATGCTGCCAACTACCAACTGGGCTCTCCTCCTGATGGTGAGGATGGTGGCCTGGGTGGGCCTCCCACTCCATCACTGGGCCACAGCTGCTGTTTGTTTTCTTGTTTGTTGTATTTCCAAGAGGAGGAGTCTGTGGTGACTCTGGGTTATACTTGCCACCTCATCCCATAAAACTATAATAACAGTGAATGGTACTTATAAACATGGTTTTGCATTATCTTAAGTACCTTACATGTATTTGTCTTACTAATCCACCTCCCTATAAATCAGGTGCTGACATAATCAGCTTTTATAGATCTGGAGGCAGACACCTGGTGATGTGTCTCACCAGGTGACCAGTGAGAGACCCAGGCCACACACTCCAGCTGGACCTCCCAGAGCCTTGGCCCTTGATCACTGTGTTATACACCTTCCCTTGGAACTCAGTATGTTCAGTTTTGGGGGTGGGAGCTAAGAAGAAATAGGAAGATGAGGCATCGAGTTAGGGAAAGGATGAGTTTTTGTCTTTGTTTTAGAAATAACAATGAATTCTTAAAAGAGGGAAATTCTCAAAAAAGAGCAGCTATTACAGATGGACAGGCATGTCCCACATCACTCTAAAAGAGTCACACAGTGCAGAGCTTGTCTTAAAGGAAACTGCCTTGCCTTAAAGATGAGCCAGCAGAGTCCCAGAGACATCTCTACATGTCCAAGTCATGGGGCAGGGCTGCCAGAGGTACCTGCTCAGGACAGGAGGTACTCAGTCCACGTCTTGCCTACAGGACCCCAACATGACATTCTAATACAAAACAACCCAGGCCATTCAGCTACCCTCCCTGAGAGACACAGCCTGGGCTGCCATGAGGTAAGTGAACCACAGCCTTGGTCCTCAAGGGGGAGCCAGAGTCAGTCCTTGTCACCAAGTGGAGCTTTCTTCACACAAACTTACAAATGCAAGAAACACAAGTGCAAAGCTCCAAGTTGGCTTGCAAGGACAGATGTCTACAGGATGCCATGCACTAGGGATAAGGCAGAGAAGACGACCAGTTGGGGAAATGTCTGAATTCCACCTGTGCCAGAGAACTTCATGCATCCCTTGGGGAGCAGCCGGGTCGCAGCTGTACCATGTTCCCGTCTGGCTGCCTCATTTTAAGTGCAGCAGTGACAAGTCTATCCAGGGAAGGGAAAATAGGCAGATGGTTAGGAGAACCCTCGGCTCCTCGGTCCAGGGAGTGCAGATCCCTGGGCTGGAACCCACCACCCAAGCAGTTGCTCCGTCTGTGAGATGAGACGCATCACCAAGCCTGGGGCAGCAGAGGGTCTCCGCTCTACAGATGCAGCCAGCAAGCTGGCACAGATCCCGGGTCCTGACAGAGGGCAGAGCCTAGCAGTCTTGGACCTGGGTACACCCACCATGCCCATGAACCTGTGTGCCTGGGACCTTGGTCTCTGAGAGTGGCAGGAGCCTTGACTGTCTGCAGGCCCTGCTCCAACCTTTATGTTGGAGATGAGACTCTAGATCCAACTGCTCTAAGAGATAACTGCTCTAAGTGACTCTACTCCAGTCTTCCAGCACCCCTAGCCAACCCCCAACCCTTCATGTGGCTGAAAGTCCCCACCAGCAGAGGGCCTTGCATATGTCAAGCACAGCTTGTCTTTCTGGTGACCTGGGTGCAACGTTGGCAGGGCAACTTAAAAACAGCAACTCACATGGCTGCCAGGCATTCACCACAGCTGGTCCTCCCTCTAGACATTCTGGGGCAAGAGTCTGTGACACTGAGGGAGCCTGAGTGACTCTGAGCACACGTGCTCACCTCCAGATGTCTCTCTCTAGCCACTAACTGTGGGACTGTTGGCCATCCATGGATCAACGTGAATAGAAATGCTGTGAAACTCTCCCCTTGCTGCTGGACACAGGGGATGCAGCTGGCAGGTCAAAGGTAGAAGTCTCAGGACAGAACCACACATGGGCAGGGTCATGAGACATCACCATGCCCTCTGACCCCTTGTGCCATGCCCCAAATGAAATTCTAGCCCTGGAGGCCATTAAACTAGTGAAGCTGGGAACCCCCATGCCCTGCTACATAACACCTCCCCTTTAATTCTGGGTCAGACTTGGGAGTCTAAACCCTGGTACCTCTCCTCACAGCACAGGTGTAGATGGAAAGGACCATGCCACGAGTCACCTCACATTTCAGCACTACAGCTTAGTAGGCTCTTCCTTCCCACCCTCCTTTTCGACACGGTGACCTGGGCCTCTCCACTTCAGGGGTGTCTGGGCTCCAGAGCTTCCAGCAGCTCTGCTGGCCCCCAGGCTGCCCATCTTCTGATGCAAGAGCGTCATTTCTTGGGCCTGGGTACTGTTAGCTCTGCTATCTGAGGGCAATTTCAGATGCTGAGTTGTGAGGCCAAGAAGATGAGGACTTGGAAGGAGTAGGGAAGAGAGATGACAACCAACCCCCAACACATCATGTCTGTGAGATTTCTGGCAAGCTGGCTCTGACCATGGAGATAAGAGGAGAGTGAACCAGAGCATAGTAGGCAATTATCCAGCATGATCCCTGAGCTGGCACTGCCAGGATAGTAGGGTCCTTGCCATCTTGCATCAACATCTTTTGCATCTCCCTCTGTCACCTGAGTCATCTTCATTGCCACCTGGAGCTTAATATGCTCCCATTTCACAGATACAGAAATTGAGACCCCCAAAAGGCTAAGGGAGATGCCCAAGTCAGACAGTTAAGAAGATGCAGAGCTGGGATCCATGCCTTACTTCTCCAATGTTGGTGGTTTCCCACACATGACAGCCATGTAACATGACACAGCTCATGTAACCTGGCGAAATGTGTTCCAAATCCATGTCAGAACCAAGAATTGGCCTAAAATATGAAGGCTCAATCCCCAGTGCTTCCCACAGCATGCTAATCTCTTAATTATTACTCAGGTATGATCCCGCTCCCTGGCCCTCAACCAGAAGCTTCATTATGCATTAATAAGTTTCAGTTGCACAAATACTTATGTTTCAATTCCACAGGTATTTATAGGTACCAAGGAAGTGAGTTGCCAAAGTTTTAAATAGAGTTCCTTCATCTTTCAGTAAATCCATGCCCACCATTGTGGTGAATTTAAATGCATGGAGGGGCTCCCCTGCATTCTGGGGAACTAACAATGATCCCAGCAGATAAAGCCCCTGGTAAGATCAAACTTACATTCGAGCAGAGGATATAGATGGTACACAAACAAATAACTAAATCAGATAACTTCAGACAATAAGCTCAGTAAATAACTTGAGCAGGTGAGTAGGGGGCAACAGGGGGGGATGTTTTAACTGATACACCAGTCAGTTTATCACCAGTTCTCTGTGGATCAGAGAGTAGCAGTTCCATGGTATTAACGACCCTGCAATGTTACTAGAACTAGGAGAACACGGGGAAAGCAGGTTAGGAAGACAAATTCACACTAGGCCTCTAGGCTCAGGGAAGAATTTATGCCTGCTGCATGTGGAACATGCCTCCAAAACTTAGGAATAAAATGGTCCTCGAAATTAGACCATTGAACCCCACCACACAGCTCTGATGTGACTAGCCACCGGCTGGGTCTTGGAGGGAGTACCTGAAGCCTGGTGAGGCATCCAACCCAGTTCAGGTGGCCCTGGAGGCAGGCCCAGACTTAGTGGAAAATGGCCCAGTCAACATGTGAGCCTGGATCAGGATGACTCCCCGATCCCAAATCTTTCTTCCCTCCAGCCCTTCCAAAGCTCCCAGGTAAGGCTTTGACAAAGCAAACACATAAGTCCACAAAGGCAGAAAAGTGAACTCTGGCATTTAACAGAAAGCAGGCTTCTGTGGTCCCTTCTCGCCCTGGGAGAAGGGAAGGCAGCCCTGGGGATGTGGGAGCGACTCCAAGGGCAGCCAATCAGAGCCCAGGCTTCTCTCACTTCAGGGCAAGCCCAAAAGGCAAATTTTAAATCAAACAGCAAATAATCATATCTGTTCCTCCAGCCCTGGTTGGCGACTCACAATGGGTCCTCGCAGGTGTGGGAGGGAGATGTGGCAGAACCCTGCATTCCAAATAATGCAGCTGGCTCTGTCTCACCCTGCCTGGGCCTTCCTTTTGCATTCTGCCTGGGAAATTCACTCCTATCATCCCAGATTCAGCTCAAGTATCAGCTTCTCTCAGCCATCTTCCTTGGCCCTTTCCATTCCCCCCCCCCACCCCTTTTAGGTCAAACTAATCACTTCTTTTATCACACTCCTCACACTGCATGCATCTGATGGTTTCTATGTCTGCCTCCCACTCAACTGAAAACAAATTGAGGTCAGGGATTCTGTCCCTTGCTATCAAGCTGCCAGGGCCCCTCAGAGTACTTAACACAGAGCAGATTTGTCAAATGCTTGTTGATGACTGTTCTGGTGTGTGGAATGCTCTCTCCCCAGTGCTGCTGAGTGACCATGCTGAGGGCCATGCTCGGGGCCCTGCTCAGGCCTCCATCAAGAGGAATAGCCACACACAGCCCTGAGTTGTATCCGGCATTTCTGTCAAGAGCACATCCCTTAGGTGACCATGGTCTCTCCATCAGCCTCGAGCGTAGTGGGCGACACCACCTGGTTTGTGCACAATTCACAGTGACCATGTGGTGATGAAGTTCCCTAATAACACATTTCTCACATCCCCATCACGAAATGACCTACGACCATAAAAGCAGTTAAGTCAGGACAAAGTTGGCAGGGATGAGAGAGCCCAGGGAGGGAAGTGGTGCTAGGTCAGAGGGACTATAAAGATGCTCAACAAAGCAGGGAGAAAATGATGGTGCTGGTTTTGGCAAAAGAAACAGGGCAGAAGTGAGTCAGAGCTGAATTGCTGGGGGTCACTTCCATGGGATGCTGGGGAAAGGAGGATGCCACCTGCAGGGATGTCTGGGCAGCAGCGGCCTTGGGCGACTGGAGGTTTGATGTTCCCTATGACTTATCAGGGGGAACCCAGATCACCCAGAAGAACTGTGGGTCAATGTTTCACCTAGATGCTGCCCAGGGCCTGTAATTGAGAGCAGCAGATGGCAGTTCCCCCATACTGAGAGGCAATGGGAGATGGAGCTTCAACCTCTGCAAAGCAGGCCTTCCAAAAGTCATTAAGCCTCATTTTTCAAGCAACACCATGACTTGTGTGGCACTGGTGGGGTTCTCCTTCAGGCAGTGTCTGGAGATATGTAATTGCTTCCCTAGTATCCCTAGGCTGCCTTGACAGGTAGGGAATTACCTCTTTGAAGAAAGCAAAGGGGTGAAGGGGCATTATGGGAAGAACATGGACACTGGTGGGAGACTGGCTTGTGCTCCAGTCCTGCCCCTGCCCCCTTGAGCTGAGTGACTACAGGCCATCATGAATGTCCAAGGAAGGACAACAGAGTCAAATGACAGACCTACGAGGACTGGGGGATAATGCCTGTCGGGTCTAGATGCTCCAAGAGGCCAATTTCTAGAATAGACTAGAAACTTCTGAGAACCAACCAGAAAAGGATGGGGAACTCAACAGAATATTGGCAAAGTATATGAGACCAAAGGGGAACTTCATGGGAGGGGAAATCCAAGTGGACAACAGTCTATTAAATGACCTTCATAATTAAAAAATGTCCAAATAAACACAGCAAGAGACTATTCAACTCCCACCTTGCAAAATGGATATGCCTATATTGGTGTGTATGCAGGAAAATGGGAATTCTCCTGCCCTGTTGGTGGAAGAACAAAGGGGGTATAGACCCTCTGGGAAACAATTTGGCAGCACCTTATTTAAATAAAATGTTCATCGTCCTAGGGATCCAGAAAGGTCACCCCTGGCTGTAAATCCCAGAGACATGTTCACAGAGTCCTGTAGGGGTCCTTTATGAAGGAACTCTTAGTACTGCTTCTAGTGTCCAGGTGTTAAGGTGACCAACATGCCCAAGACTTAGGGGAAAGGGCAAGGAGAGGTCATGGTCAGACCTGGCCCACCATTGAATACCACACTGTCATTTCAAAGTCATAAACTAGATGTCCCACAGCATGGAGAGAGCTTGGCAGGTAATAACCAGGCAATCGAACACCAATACCATCAGGACAGAGGGCATGATGATTACCTTTCACAGCAGGATGCAGGGATTCACACCAGGCACACTGACCAGAGCCCTGTGGGGCATCAGTACATATGGGTTCTTTTCTTTGCACAACCCCAGTTCAATTCCTCCTCTACACCACTGTATAATCCCTCTACTTCCTCACAGGCAGTCTAAAGGCGCCAAGAGAGCTACCCAAGGTCTCCAGAGTTTATATATTTCATTCTAAAGGTGGTGGTGGTGGGGGGTGGTGTTGAGTGACTCTGGGGCAAACTTAAGGCTAGAAAGAGCTTCTAAAATTCAGCATTAATAACACTTTGGTTTGACTTCCCAGGGCCTTGTGGTGTCAAGAGTATGAACAGAGCTGAAGGAGCAGATGCTATCATCATCTTCATCTTACAGGCATGGAACAGGAGGAAGAGGGGGCTTGAAACAACCTGCCCTCAAGGTGTTGGTTAACAAATGATAGCATGTGCTAAAACTCAGGCTGTTTGAAGCCAGAGCCCTCAATCTGTTTTTGTTTGCACATTTAATTTTCTACTTGATGAAATCTTCAAGTATCCAGAAGTGCACAGAAATTAAAAGGAATTAATTGTTAGAGGCAAGATTTTGTGTAAAGGCTCAGAGGTCAACAAATGCCCTATAATGGGCTGGACAGTAAACATTTTCAAGTTTGCAGGAAGGTCTGTCACAGTGATTCCTTAGTGATTCTGTACCCTGAAAATTGCCACAGTCAATACTAGTGACTGACTATGACTCTATTCCAATACAACTTTATTTACAAAACAAGCATTAGTTAGAATTGGTCCTCAGGCCATAATTTGCCCAAGTCAGTTTTAAATCAAACTTGTTAAATATTCGCATCCCCCCCCCTTTTTTTTGGTCTATTTAGTCTATCAGTTGTAGAAAGAGTTATACTTAAAAAGTCCTTTCTGACAATGGATATGTCCATTTCTTCTTGTCATCTTGCCAATTTTGGCTTTATGTCTTTTAAAGTTATATTATTAGTAACAAGCAAGTTCTGAATTGTTATAGCTTCATGACCCTTTTTTTAAAAAGTTCTTAATATTCTTTGTTAACATGCTTTTTCTCTGATAACAATTAAACAACTTTCTTTTGGTAGTATTTGCCTTTCATTAAAATTAAATGCCTTAAATATTTATTTTCTACGTGCTTGCCTCTCAGTTTTCTACTCTCTTTTAGATAACAGACAGCCCTATGATCACTTCAGGTCATAGCATATATTAATATCAATTGGTGTAAAAAATGTCAAGCTGTTAATCCAACTAAATGTTAGCTCCATAGAGGAAGATTTTTTTATATATATTTTGTTTGTTGAGCAATGCCTGGCACAGAATACTTAATATATGTTTATTGCATGAATGGACACTGAATCTTTGTTTCAAGGTAAGATATCTTCCCTAAATAGGTTGCAGTGGGTTCTCCTTTTCCAGCTAGGGATGGTGAAGATGGAAATCTGGAGTCATGGAAGGGAAGTACAGTGAGTTTCTTTTTCCTTCACCTTTCCCCACCATTTATTAAGCAGTGTTCTCAGGCCCCTGAAAGGTTGAAACACAAAAGGGAAAAGCAGAGGCAGTAAAGTTCTCACCTAGCTACTGGATAACCTTAGGTTTGCATAGTCTGAGGTCCTCCCAGCTAACTCCATTCTCAGAGATTCCCCAGCCAGTCTCTTCCCACTACAAGTCCTGGGGCAGACCCCCTCTAGCCCTGCTCCTGCAGAGGTTTGTATCACAGGGACTCACCTTGTCTTCTCAGGCAGGTCTTACATATTAAAGTTCCCATCTGACTCTCTCTGCATGATCTACATCTCATCCACAGAAATCAGTTATGCATCCTTCACCCTGATGTAGTGGGAAGATAGGTACTTCCCAATGGGATCCTCATTCTCTCTTCTCTGCCAAAGGCCACTTTAGTTTCTTGGTCCTATGGTAAACATCAGAGCAGATGTCTCCTAACTGCAGCAGACAAGATGAAGTTCTCTGCATAGTAGCAGAGATCCCCCTGCCCAGCCCCAGATCCCCACGTTTTGGTGGAATTGAGAAGTTAGGTGATCTTACCTCTCCAACCCTAGGATACAGAATTTCTATGACTTTCAAAAAAAAAAATGCTTCTTAAAGTTCCTCTCTTAAAAACCCTTGCCAGGTCCCTTTATACATACTGGACAGTACTGATAGTTTCAGTCGTGGAGCTGGGGGTCAAATTCTTCCTTTGGAAAGTTTGTGTTTTGAGCAAGCACTTCATTTTGAAGGCAGCGTATAATCACTTGACATGTCAAAACTTTCATTTTAACATTGTTTTTAACGTTCTGTTTTAGTTGAACATCTTAATGCTTCTTTCTATTACTAAGCCTAAAATGTTTGAATATATATGAAATCTGAAGTTTTCACTGTTCTTCTACTGAACATTACTGAACATTCTACTGAACATTACTAAACATTAGGATGTTTAGATGCACCTCCAACCTATTCATCTTAAAATTATTGTTACTTCAGTTCTAAGTTCTATCTGATTTTCATACACACTGTGATATTGCTGCTTTAATAAGCAAATGCTTATTTATATTTATTTACATTTGCCAATTTCTCTACCTAATGTTATTCTTTCTACCTCTTTTCTAAGTTTAACTCCCTTCTTAAATTTTATTCTTTGGTATTTTCTACTTTATCCTTGCTCTTGAACAAGGTATAATATTCTATACTAGCTTATTTTTTTCTCAGCAATGAAATATAATTCTATGAAGTAGGGGAGTAGGATTTATAGTTTATTGCAGTGTCTGTAAATCTAAACATTTTTCTTTTGTAGATAACAGTCCTCATTAAGTATTCTGATATCTCATTGTGTTTGGCAGCCTATAACCTCAACACAATATGCATAGGTCAGTTTTAGTTATTTATCCTGTTTGGGTATCATTGCAATAACTTTATCTGTAAAGATCTTAACAGAGTCATATCTTCAATTACTAAAAGTTCTCAGGCATTATTTTTTTGGTTATTGATTCTCTCCACTCTGTCCAATCTCTCCTTCTTGAACTCCTCTCAGAGTTGAGAACTTCCCCCACCCTGTCTTTTTAATTTTTTTTTAAATCATCATCCCTCTTTTTACATTTTTGATAATTGGGTTAAGTTCCTCGTTTCACCTTCTAGTTTACTAAAATATTTTTCCTCTGTGTTTCACTGGATCCTTAAACCATCTATTGCCTTATAAAATCAGTAGCTATTCCCAGATGTAAAAGCACTGATAGTTTCTCAACTAGCTGTGCAAGTTCCACTGGACTTCATGTAACAATCAAATATTAAAACAGAAATGATCCCAGTGTATTGGGGAGTGAAAACCTAAAGCAGACAGAGAGTGAAGGGAAGCTGACACTTGGAAAAACAGGGAGGCATGAAGGAGTGTGGCTTTTAGGCCAAGAACAGACCATAACACTTGGCAGGTGTCTAAAAATTTTTAATAGTAGCAATAGCAGGAAGTAAGACAAGGAATCCCAGAAAAGTATGATCTAGAAATGCAGGCCAGCATTTTATGTAAATTTCTCACCCAAATCTATTGACACATGAATTAAGTGTGTGCAGATCAGATTCCAAGAGGCTTAGTTAAAGACAAAGATATTTAAACTACTTACTACCCGTGAGGTTGAGTTTTCAGCAAGAGCCCAATCAAGTTAATTGCCTGCTAAGACAAACAAAATCAACATGCTCTTTGGGAGAAAATAAAAGAATCTAGAGTTTCTACCACAGAACATTAGCAATGTCCAGGATTCTTGACATACCAAAATTACTTGATAAATGAAGAAAGGAAAACATGATCCATTTTCAAACAAAAAAAGCAGCAAAGTTCAACACCAAGGCAACCCAGATATTGGAATTAGCAGAAAAGAATTTTAAAGCAGCTATTTTAACTACATTCAATGATGTGAAAGAAAGCATATAACTCAATAACAATGAATTGTGAAGATAAAAAACATCATCAAAGAAACAGTAATGCCAGAATAGTAAAACACAACATTCGGTATAAAAAGTCACTGGGTAAAATAGAAAACATAATGAAGATGACAGGAGAAAGAGATGGTCAACTCAAAAACAGGTCAAATGAAATCACCCAATCCCAATAAAAGAAAGAAAAGTGATTTCTAAAAGTGGACAGAGCAAGCTAATAAATTCAGTACAGTTACAGAATACAAAACCAATATATAAAGAATGGTCGTGTTGCTAAACACTAATAAGAAACTACTAAAAGGAGGAAAATAACCCTATTTGTAACTGCAAAATGCTTTACAAAAAGAATAAGGATTTTTTTTTTTTTTTTGAGACCAGGTCTTGCTATGTTGCCCAGGGTAGTCCCGATCCTTTTTTTTTTGACATCAAAAAAAAAATCACTTGTACTCAAGTGATTCCCAGTCTCAGTCTCCCAGACAGCCAGGATTACAGGCACTTGCCACCGTGCCTGGCTGCTTTGTTGAGACCAGGTCTCACTATGTTGCCTAGGGTAGTCTCGAACCCGAGATCTCAAGTGATCCCTGGCCTCTTGCCTCCCAGTGCTTGGATTGCAGGTGCGCGCCACCACACCCAGTCAGAATAAGGATAAATTTAACCTGGTTAAAATAAACCTATAAAAATCAAGGTGAAAGACCTTTAAACTGGACACTATAGGAAGCTGGCAAAAGATACTGAAAAAGACATATAGACAATATTCCATGATCATGGATTAGAAGAATTAGTATTGTTCCATACTCACCAAAGTCATCTGCAGATCAATGCAATCTTTATCAAAATTCCAACAACATATTTCACAGAAATAAAAACAGTATGGAATCATGGAAGACTCTTAATAGCCAAAGCAATCTTGGAAAAGAAGAACAAAGTTGTAGGCATTAAATTTCCTTACTTCAAACTATATTATAAAACTACAGTAATCAAAATAATACGGTATTGACATAAAACAGACACACAGATCAATGAAACAAAATAGAAAACCCAGAAATAAGCCTATGTGTTTACATACATATAGTCAATTAATTTATAACAAAGGAACCAAGAATATATAATGGAGAGCAGATAATCTTTTCAATTAAATGGTGCTTGGAAAATTAGACACCCACATGAAAATAATTTGTGAAATAACTCATATTTCACAACTTAAATCAATTCACAATGAATTAAGACTTGAATATAAGAACTAAAACCACAAAACGCCTAAAAGAATACATAGGGAATCATTTCATTAATATCAGTCTTGATGATAATTTTTTGGACTTGACACCAAAAGCAAAGGCAATAAAAGCAAAAATAATCAAGAGGAATTACATCACACTGAAAAACTTCTGCACAACAAAGGGAAGCATCAACAAAATGAAAAGGCAACCTATGGAACAGGAGAACATATTTTCAAAACAGATACATGATAAGGGGTTAATATCCAAAATATACAAAGAACTTATACAACTCGATAGTGAATAAACAAATCTAATTAGAAAGTCGACCGAGTATCTGAATATCCATGCAGATGACCAGCAGGTAGGGGAGAAGGTTCTCAACATTACTAATTATGAGAATAAAACTGCAATGAGATATCACTTCACTTCTCTTAAACTGGCTATAAATGAAAAGAAATAATAAATATCGGTGAGAATGTAGAGAAAAGGGAATGCTTGTGCATTGTTGGAGGGAATGCAAATTGGTGTAGCCATATGTAAAACAGTATGGAGGTTCCTCAAAAAATTCAAATTAGAAATACCATATGATCCAATTACTTACCAAAAGAAATCATTATTTTCCTCCACTACTGTCCCTTATATCCCTTTAATGCTTTGCTTTCCCTCTTGTCCTCAAAAAAACCTCACTTCCTTTATTAGTGACTGCTAGCTTTTATAAGCATTTACCTTGTTGCATGGTCTGCTAAGTAAATATATGTCCTTGGCATTCCTATTTACCTTATTACACATCATTTCCTCAAATTCCTTGCAGTTTGTCGCAGCTGACAACGTTTCATCTTTCCTTATGGTGCATATTATTCAAGTGTGGCTATACCACATATTTTTGACCCAGTCATCTATCAGTGGGCAATTGGGTGGTTTTTGTGTCTTGATTATTTAAATAATGGTGCAACAAATATTGTAGAGCATATAGGGATTTGAATTGATGGTTTCACATTCTCTGGATAGATGCCTAAAATGGTATTCCCATTTTTTAAATCAATTATTTATTTACATTGTTGCAGTTCCCATATTTTGCCCACTACATCACCTGTGACCCATCACATTTTCCTTTGTGTTCCTCCCTTCCACACTTATGTGGAATATAGATAAATCAAAAAAAGAGGACAAGAAATACTAGAAACTAACAAGTTGATTATAGAAATCAAACATGCAGCAAAGGGGGATGGTATTTCCATTTTTTTATTTTTTAAGATAAATCCAGATCACTTTCCAAAGCAATGGCACCAATTTCCCTTTCCACCAACAGCAGAACAGGATTCTTCTTTCATAGCATCTTTTCTAGCACTAGTTGTTGCTTTTTAAAAAGTGCCATCCTCACAGGTGTGATATGATATTGTATTTTAAGCCCTATTAAAAGTGATGATGAACATTTTTCTATGTATCGATTGATCTTCTGAAATGCCTCGGTAGTGAATTGTTTGCTCATATTTATCTACCTATTTATCAATTGGGTTGTAGTTGTAATGTTGAATTGTGTGCTTTATTACCTTGGATATGAACCCCTTGCCCATTATGTAATGTGAAATATATTTTCTTCCATGAAGCAGTTTTTAAAAATCTATTTATATTTACTTTCCCTGTGTAAAAGCCTTTTATATTTGGAAAACTAATACAGTTGTGTGGTTTCCAATAATCCCAATTATTCACTTTTGTTTTTATTTCCCTTGCCATAGGGGCTGGGTGGGTCTCCAAAGGTATCTATCATTGATGTCACAGGAGATAGTGCCAAATCTCCTATATATCTTATTGCTGCAGGTCTTATATCTAAACCTCTAATCCATTTGGCATTTACTTTTGCACATGGAGTCAGTGATCCAACTTTCTTTTACAGGTGGCTGTCTAGTTTTCCCAGGACATTTGTTAAAGAAATAATCCCATTGTCTGATAGTGGCTACTTCATCCAAAATCAAATACTGCTATTGGTGTTTGTCAGTGGCAAGGGATGGTGGGTGAAGGAAGGTGCTCAAAAGTTACAAACATCCAGTTATGACATGAACAGGCCTTGGGTATGTAATGGACAATATGATGACTACAATACAATACTCACTGTATATCTATCTGACAGTCACTAGGAGGGTAGATGTTAAAGGTTATCATCACGAGGGAAAAAGTTGGTAATTATGGTGGTGAAAGACAAACATAACATCATC
Organism: Uropsilus gracilis; assembly: GCA_004024945.1. Taxonomy (NCBI): domain Eukaryota; kingdom Metazoa; phylum Chordata; class Mammalia; order Eulipotyphla; family Talpidae; genus Uropsilus; species Uropsilus gracilis. The sequence goes on from PVHY01005495.1 coordinate 70,982, forward strand.
AAAAGGCCATCCTTCCAAAAGCAATCTACAGATTCAATGCAATTCCTATAAACATTCCAATGACATTCTTTAAAAAGATAGAAAAACAATTACAGAAGTTCATATGGAATAACAAAAGACCTCGAGTATCAAAAAGCCTCATGGCCAAAAAAAAAAAAAAAGAGAGAATGTAGGGCCAACTACTCCACACTTTAAGTTATGCTACAAAGCCATAATAATTAAAACAGCACGGTACTGGTACAACAACAATCAGACCAATGGTACAGAATTGAGTGCTCGGATATAAAAGCACACATATATGGTCAACTAATCTTTGACAAAGGGGGGAAAAACTTACATTGGAACAAAGATAGCCTCTTCAATAAATAGTGCTGGGAAATTGTACTAAGACCTGCAAAAAAATGGACCAAGATAACATCCTCACACCCTGTACAAAAACCAATTCAAAATGGATTAAAGACTTAAATGTCAGACTTGAAACCATAACATACATAGAGAAAAACTTGGGAAAAACCCTCCATGAAGTATAATTCAGAAATCCCTTTCTGGAAAAATCTATTGATGGCAAAAAATTGAAGGAAAACTAAACAGATGGGACTACATCAAACTAAAAAGCTTCTGTACCACCAAAGAGATGACAGAAAAAACTAAAAGAAGCCCAACCGAATGGGAAAAATTTTCGCCCTCCACAAGAGTGTTAAGGGTTTAATAATGAAGATCCACAAGGAATTGAAACAACTAAACAAAAGCAAAACAAGAAGCCCAATCATAAAATAGGGAGAAGAACTAAAAAGAAACTTCTCCAAAGAGGAAAAACAAATGGCCAACAGGCACATGAAAAATTGCTCAATGTCACTAGCAATAAGGAAAATGCAAATCAAAACTACAATGAAATACCACCTTACACCAGTAAGAATGGCCCACATCCATAAAACAGGCAACAAGTGCTGGCGAGGATGTGGAGAGAAGGGGACACTCTTACACTGCTGGTGGGAATGTAAATTGGTCCTCTATGGAAAGCTGTGTGGAGGGCCCTCGAATTAATGAAAATGGAACTACCATATTACCCAGCAATTGCTCTCTTGGCAATCTACCCAAAAGAGACTTCAATGTGGATACAAAGGGATACCTGTACTCAGATGTTTATTGTAGCACAATTTATAATTGCAAGGACATGGAAGCAACCGAAATGTCCAAAAACAGATGACTGGATGGAAAAAAAATGTGGTATATATACACAATGGAATATTACTCACCAATTAAAAATGACACGTTGGATGATTTTACGGTAACATGAATGGACTTAGAAGCACATATTATATTAGCAGAAACAAGTCAAAAAGAAAAAGACAGAGACCAAATGGTTTTGCTACTATATGAGACATGGGAAAGATAAACAAAAAGCCATGAAGAAAAGTCAAAACAAGCCAACAACCAAATTAAAGTACACAACTTGGGGGGGTGAGACAGGGTGGGAATGGTCAGAGAGGGGGAGGTGAACCCAAGAGATCACAAAGATGTGAAATTTATATATAGATTATTAAAAAAAAGAAAGACAAACTTATTATGGGGCACATATTTACATATATACTATACACACACATACACACACAAAATCACCATGGTGTACATTGAAAACCAAAACAAAGTTATATGCCAATGATATCTCAATTTAAAAAATCCACTTCTACTCAGTCAAGAAAATATCTTTAACATTCTTGGTGAATAAAAAACAAATTAAAAATAAAAGAACACAGACTTAGAGATCAGAGGGATGATATCCAAAGTTTTAGCATATCATGTATTTGGGATCCAAGGAAGATATCAGTCAGAGAATGGAGGTAGAGAAAAAGTTAAGAAAATATTGGTTGAAATTTTCAAATTTGAAAAATAAATGAAAGATCTGGGAAACTCAGGGAACTTCTGATAGGTAAAATATTAAGAAAATTATGTCACAAAAAATTGTCACTTCATGAAACAACTGCTGAAAAGCAAAGACAGACTCTTGAGAGACTCAAGAGAGACTCTTGAAGGTATCCTGAGAAATGACACATCTCATTCAGAGTACCAAATTCCAAACCACTGTTTATGATACAAAATGAATTGGCAGCCAGAGAACAATGGAACAATATCCTTGAAGAACTGCAAGAAAAATTTTAAGCCCAGAATTTGAGAGTGAAAATACCCTTCAAGAATAAGATAACCCTAAAACATGCTAAGTATAAGTTAGACAAGACCCCTGTACTGGATTCATTCATTCAAATGAAATATCCCACAAGAGAAGAACTAAAAAGACACTTCACCAAAGAGGAGATACAAATGGTTAATAGGCATATGAAAAAATGCTCCACATCATTAATAATCAGGGAAATGCAAATTAAAACCACACTGAGATACCATCTTGCACCAGTAAGAATGGCCCATATAAATAAAACAGACAACAACAAATATTGGCGCAGATGTGGGGAAAAAGGAACTCTCTTACACTGCTGGTGGGAGTGCAAACTGGTCCAGCCACTATGGAAGACTGTGTGGAGGACTCTCAAACAATTGAAAGTGGACTTACCATTTGACCCAGCAATCCCACTACTGGGAATCTACCCAGAGGACATGAAAACATTAATTTAAAAGGACACATGTTCACTGCAGCTCTGTTTACAATTGCCAAGATTTGGAAACAAACCAATTGCCCCAAAACAGATGATTGGCTAAAAAAAGTGTGGTATATATACACGATGGAATACTACGCATCAATCAAGGAGGACAAATACATGTCATTCGCAGCAACATGGATAGAACTAGAAAGACTCATATTAGCAGAAATAAGTCCAAAAGAAAATGAGAAGTACAGGATGGTCTCACTTATATGAGGCATATAGGGAAAAACAAACAAACAAACAAGAAAGAATGAAAACAACCAATGGAACTGAACAATGGAGCGAGAGAGGAGGAGGGGGAAGAAGGTGGGGGAAGTGGAGAGCACAAAAGATCAGGATGGTTAACAAGTGTTAGTGAAGTGGGAAAGCCCTGGGGTACACAATAATGGAACAATGTAATATAAATATAGATATACATATATATGCAAATTCAAAAAAAAGAAAAATACAGAAACCAAATGGTTTCACTATTATACAGGACATAGGAAAAATAAACAAAAAGCCACCAGGAAAAGTCAAAACAAGTTAACAACCAAATTGAAATACACAACTCAATGGGGGGGGGGGAGGAGAAGGTGGGAACGGTCAGGGAGGAGGTTGGGGCGTGAACTCCAGTGATTACAAGAATATGAAATTTATATATAAATAAATTATTTAATAAAAAATAAAAGAAATATCCCACAAAAGCAATGCAGAGAAATGAAAAGATTGCTGGAGCTGGAGGTAGGAACAGAGATAAACTGCAGGTGAATTAGAAGGACGCTATGGGGGAACAGGAAGGGATGAAATGATCTCTGGTGTGGAGACCTGGCCAGCTGCCAGTATGTTTCCAGAGCACGGAACCTGTTTTCTGATCATAACACTCAGTGTAGATTGTCATTCTGTGCTCAGTATCAGCTCCCCCCGGCCCCATACACAACCATGAGCTTCTGAGGATAAACTCAGTTTCCAAATTGTTTTTCTTGGTATTCCCCATTCCTGGCCTGGATACAAAGCCAAGACTCAATAAATGCTTGTAAACAGAAACAACTCCCTGCCGATGAGTCCTCCTGACAAACTGTGGGCATCTAGGCTCTCCTCTATGCAGCCTCTCTCTCTTCTTGCCATCTCCTGTCCTTCAGAACCTCTCTGCCACAATTAAGCCCAACTCTTTTATATTGTCCTTGCATTCTCAGAGAACAAACGAACTGCCAGGTTTCAAAAGGCCTGCCTGGAACTAGCATATCTTCAAATGCAAGTTCAGCCCAGGTGCAAGGAACAAGCTTCTAAATGAGAGGAAAAGCTGGTAACAGCCATATAGCCATAGCTGTTGATGGCCATCTAAAACAACTACTGCAGTTCTGTGTTCTATTCTATTCTTGCCAATTTCTTCGAGGTGACTTCCCAGTCATTTCATGGGGACAGAGAACAATGGCGTGGTTAAAGGTTTGTCTGACCTAGTCCTTGGATGCTAGTACTTTCTAGGAGGAGGAGGAGGAGGAGGAGGATCTCCAAGAAGGTTATTCTGCATTTTCCCCAATCCATGTGTAGCACTGGATTCCCTGAATTGAATGGTCTCAACATATTTCCCAAAATTTCCTACATTTATTCTTCATGCCACAAATTTGCTTTCCCTAGAAAAGTATACTCTCTAACAGCTTCAAGCAATTGTTCTACATGGTCCTTAATCTGGAAAAGGCCTATTAGTGTGTGCAGAATGTGACTGAGATCAATCTTTTCTTTAGGGATTCATTTTAAGTTCTTTGCTAATTTAATTTTTTTTAAAAAATAATTTGTCCGTTTCCACTTTCCTAATGCTGAAAATTGATTTATTGTGTCTCCCCTAATTCCCAATGTGACTATCTGGAGGAAAAGGTCTTTTGAAGGTAATTAAGATTAAACAACATCATAAAGATGGGGCCCTAATCCAGTGGAACTGGGGGCTTTATTGGAAGAAGAGAATCTTTCTTTCCACCAAGTGAGGCTGCCATCTGCAAGCCAGAAAGAGCTCTCACCAGAATCTGCCCATGCCAATATCCTTATCTTGGATTTGCAGTCTCCAGAACTGTGAGAAAATAAATAAATGTCTGTTGTTTAAGCTCCCCATCTGTGGTATTTTGTTGAGGTAGCCTGAGCAACTAAGACACCTGAAGACTGCTGTCAGCTACTTTAATCTCCTCACAAAAACTGCAGAAAACAAGACACAGCCTTCCCGAGAGTAACCTGACCCACGTCAATGGTGAGTGACAGCCTAGACCCAAGTTGGCGCTCACCAGGCCTACGATCTGCCCTTCTTGTCAAGAGGCCTCAGGTACCTCCTAATGTGCAACTGGGCAAGAGAGGACAAGTCCCAGTTGTTCCCTGCTGGTGGCTGGGTGCCCCTGTCTGTGTCTTCTACCTCATTCTACTTTCAAAAGGCAAAGTCCACCCCAGAGTGGTGACCTTGGAGGGACAGAGAGAAGAGGAATTCTGCTTTGGCTGCACATTCCTTCCCAGGCATTGAGGAAGGCAACAAAGAAACCCAACTGAGCCAAGTGTGTAGGTGGGTAGGGAGACAGCAGCTTTTGTCTTCCCTCTGGTGTCCATGGGGTACCAGCAGCTCTGCCTCTAGGCCCTGACCCTTCCTGGAGGGTGTTGGGACACCAGCACCCTCCTGTCAGTGACTGAAATGCACTAAAGCCAAATATTTAAAAAATTTATTTATTTCTCTTTGGGCATGTACTTGGCTGGCTACTGGCTATTTCAGAGTAGGCAGCAGAAGCAAAGAAGCTGGCTTGTGGACTCCAGCAAAGATTTAATCTGAGTGAAAACCACTGTTTATGGGACTCTCGGGGTTCAAAGCATGTTTATACCATTTTAGAGTTATACCATTTAGAGTTTAGAGCTATCTTCTCATTGGGTATCAGCGGCGAGTGTTCGAGTAGCATTGTCCCCATTTCAGAGGCGAGGATAAGAAGACATGTGGAATATAAGAAACTAGTCTATGGGAATGCTCCCAACCCATCCAGGGCCTGCTTCTGAGGTATATTTCAGCAGGCTCCAGACACGCTGGGGGTGATCGTCACCTGTTTCCTAACTGTTTCAAATATAAATTCCCTTCATTTACTTTTTATGAAGCATTTTCTTGCTTTATCAAAGCTACTATCTACCACATTATAACTTAATGATAGGCTAGTAGAATAGGTTTCACTGGAGGATAGAATCTCACAGTGAATATTATAAATGGCCTAGACCCCAGTTCTGACATTTTGCCTTATAACCCATAAAACCCGCTTGTCAATCAAGAATGTCAACATCCACAACCCCCATGAAAAAGCCCTCGGATAGTCCAGGAACTAAAACATATATATATATATATATATATATATATATATATATATATATATTTTTTTTTTTTTTGTTCTGATTCATGTATGTTTGGTTCAAGCTAGTTTTCTCTATTGACCTAAGGAACATTAACTCAGATGACTAAGAATCACTATTAACATTTTTGGTGGTCACTAGGTCTGTTTCTAAGAGCGCTAACTCATTTAACCCTCACTACTTTTAATCTTACCTCCAGAGACTCCCTGGTTCCATAAACAGTCTACCTTCCTGCAGCCTGAGACAGTGATGGGCTATCATGTGAATGAGATACCCAGGGATGTACAGTATACAACCTGTAAAACTGAACATGTCTGTACTGCTGGGCTATGCTGCTGATGTCCTTGCTCTGGGATCAAACTTACTTAAGGCCTTCTCTCTTACAAGTGAGGCTGCCCCTTCCTTTTCTAGAATCTGTAAGTTATGTACACATTTTATCATTCATTAATTGATATTTACAAAAGGTTTATTTATCCTTCACACAGTTGATTGCTCAGGATACTGTCACAGAGGTGAGGGGCTGAAAGCTGTCTTGCCCCTAAGAAAGGCTGAGTTAGGAATTTATGGACCAAGAAATGTGAAGTTTGAAGAGAATGCATGGTCTTGGATTAGGAGCCATGCTTATTTGGGGTTTTAAGTATGCATGCATGGGTGTTAAGGAACATGTAATTACAGTGTGGCTTTTCTCATACAACAATTAGGTTGAGCACTGGAGAAGAGAAACGGAGTAGGGCACCAGACACTAGAGCAGGAACTTCACTGCTTGTGTGCACAAAGTCATCCAACACTGAAGAAAACTCTATTGTCTATACACCTACCTACATTTTACAGAGGAAATGTGACCTTGAAAATTGCTCATCTCTCAAAACCTGGCTCAGGGGCAAGAACTGATTCAAAGTCTTAATATTTATTATTTATTTATTTGATGATAAATATCCAAAGCTTTATATCTCCTTTGACTCAGTTATATGCTCCTAGGAATTTATCCCAATGAAATAATCAGAGATGAGACCAAAGAACATGTAGAGGGATGTTCATTGCAACTTTGATAATATTTTTACAAATTATAATTGAGAATGGAAAAAAAAGGAGCATCTTAAATGACCACTGGAAAAATGGCTGAGTAAATTATGGTGGGTCTCAATAATAGACTATCATACAGCTACTCATTACCATGTTTCTAGAGTAACTGCCAAGTGTCATGGGAAAATACCCATGATATGCTCATGAAAGAACACAAAACCACATATAGAATAGAACTCATTTCTAAGTGTATGTGTAGATACACAGAAGACAGAATGGGAGGAAATGCACCAAAGCATTAATATAGTGGTGAGCTAACTGGTGACTATTTTTTTCCTTCTTATACATGTATACCTTTTCAAATAGTCTATCATGTACATGTATTAACAGGGAAAAATATCACTGACTTCAGATTCAATCAACGGTCCTACATATTCCACCAGCATCAGAAGTGGCTCTCCGCTGGGATGTACATGGCAATGATTTAGGGAGCAAAAGTATCCCCACCAGACTGCACCTTAGATTTCTTAGACCAGAAAGTGATGATCAGACACCTGTAGTGTCTCCCCCAGGTCACAGGGACCCACATCCATCTGTGTGACATCAAAGTCTCAGTTCAGTCCTATTACATCTGTATCTAGACCAGAGACACAGCCACCAGAAGTGGTAAACAGGGTGCCCCAAAGTTTGGGGGGGCTGGCAACAGCCAAGATCAGGGAATTCTTGCTGAGATGGCCAAGAGACTTCAATCAAGATGGAGGAAGTAGGTTTTTCTTGTCACACCACAAACCCACACTGCATTCACTATTTTTGCTAGTCACATAAAGTGTGCAGCTGATGTCCTCACAGGGGACATGGAAAACCTGAGCATAACAGATTCCTTTTGAATCCCCATTTTCCAAGTCTCATCCTATTGGCAAGCTTTGGGATACAGGTTCTCTGCTGCTGTTTGCCAAGTTTACCAACTGACCATCGCCTGCCAACTGATGTCTCCTATGCTGAATTCTAGCTGGACTGACTTCCACATTGCTTCAGGCACCCCATCTGCTCCTGGTAGATGCCTGACATAGCTGGAGAGATGTGGGTTCCACACTGAGGCATGGGGGAAAGGGACAGGGCACGCTTTCCTCTCCCTCACTCCAACCAGAGCAGCCCTTCCCATCCTTAGGTAAATACACAGTTTTGTTTGAAGGGACCAGAGAATGGTTACAAGTTACAAATCTACATCATTAATAAATGCATCAAACACTCCAGGAATTAAATCATTCCAGTAGAACCAAACCACACTGCACACTGCAGAACACGAGGAAGGCTATTCTCTATTATAGCAGGGCCAGTCCTTTGTAAAGGTTCATTGAGGGGGAAGGCAGGGCAAGAGAGGTGGAAGAAGTGGGGAAGGAAGGGGAAGGAAAGAGGGGGAATGGCAGTAAGTTCTAGGTCTAGGACACTTAGGACAGTTCTATGGCTTCTTCAAATACAGACATCAAACCCCTTCGAGGAAAATCCATCATTTTCTTTGTAGTTCACCAATAAGCCATCGCTCTGACCTCCTTGCCTTTCAAGTGCTAGTTCCTCTACTCAGAAAGCCCCTCAAGCACTGGTTTAATCAGCTAACTCCCCAAATCTCACCAGGAGTCCCACCCCTACTCTCAGAAACCACAGGCAATGTGGTGCTCCTGTGATGGTGTCCCTCCCTGTGCAAAGCTGAGGGGAAGTGGCCATGTCCCAAGTCAGCGAGCTGCCCTCCTGCTTATTCTTTTCCATGCCACGCTGCACTGCCCTTGAGGACACAAGTCCTTCTTGTCCCCCGGAGCCCCAGTCCAAGCTCCAAGCCTGAAAACAAGCCATACCAATTTTCACAGAGTCAGACAGCCCAAATTAGAATCTGGAATGTCACTCATTGGCTGAAGGACCTTGCACAGTGATTTAATCCTCCAGAACCTCGGTTCTATCATCTGTAAAATGGGTATAATGCTATCTGTCCAAGGGTAGTTGGGGAAACTATTTCCCTTCCCTTCATTCCTCTTCATAGCACTTACCCCATCTGGCAAGTTCTGTTAATTTGTTTCTTTATTCTCTGTCTTCTCCCTGGAGGGGTGTCATGGAATGGGAGCTGGTCCCTGCAGGACGACTCATAAACACACATACTGGGCAGCTCATTCCAGGGGTAGTAAGTATAGGTGCATAACTGCATTGGGAATGCTGTAAACCTATAAAGCCCATAGATAAAGAACTTGCAGCTGATCAAGAATGCCTGGCTTGTCCATGTTCTTATTGCTCAGAGTAATGGCTCAGGCTTCCAGTGCTGTTTGTCAAGCAAGTCCCCATCCAGATGCCTCCCACTGGGCTGGAGCTTACTTTCAGTTCAGCCCTGCCCTCTAGCCCAACTGTGTGTTCTACGTGGCACACATAATCCTATAAACATCTGAGTTTGTTGATTAAGAATCAAATTTTACATTCAAAATCCGGATTTCTGACAAAGACTGTACAACACTCCCATAGGCAGATTCACCCAGAGCTGGCTCAGTGCTGCCATCCTTGGAAGCCCAGGTCCTCCACAGTCACCTCTTCCTTGTGCTATACAGCTGTCGGCTTAACCTGATAGGGGCTGTTACATCCACTTTTGTTTCCTCTGCATCAAACCATAAATAGAAGTGAAATAGACATAAGTGTGCTTAGATGCACTTACTGGAAAAATAAGTCTTTGTTTTTATTTAAACAAACTGGAATCTGACTTGATAAACAATTACAGAAATCTAGACAATGATAGAATGAAAATATCACACTGACAGTGTTTATCATTCTCAAGTTGCTTCCATGGCCCTTAGCTTAGTTGAGTTAGAAAACGGAGGGGCCTTCCCTCTCTGTCTCCACTCTAACCCTGCTTTTTCTCCCAGATCATCAAAATAACTTGGCTATAAGTCCAGAGCAGAGGCTCCATGCAGTCCTGTGCATATATCTGAGCTCAGGAAGCAATCATTTCTATTCTCTTCCTAATGGCGCTCAGAGATGCAGAATTAAAAGGGAAAATGTGATCCCAACATATAATAAAACTGTCAAGGGACAATACAATCTAGCACATGTAAATTGATAGACACCACTAAATATATCCATAGACTCCAAAAAGGTCAGAAGGAAATCTGAGAGGTCTCATAATCCTATTTATTAGTTAACCTCTTTTGAAAATGCTGTCTCTAGGTTCCTATATGAAAAATGACTCAAGAATCCCAAAATGTCTATAATTTCCTTATCTATGAATCACAACAATCTGCATCTTGCAGAGCAGCTGAGAGGACAGAATGAGTTCATGCACACAAAGAACGCAGCACCTGAACAGAGTAAGGGAACCTAGACAGAGTAAGGGACTCAACGAATATTTGCTGCTTTTACTACTACTCAGGTGTACAAGGTACTTTCTCTCTTCTCTCCTGCCTTTTCCTAGGAGAAGCAGTTCAAATGTGTTTGAGAAAGTCCCTTGAGGACCTCTGCCCATAGATAAATGGGGAATGTATTCAGGAGTGACACACTGAAGCAAATATGCCAGTGTCGTCCTTCCCTCCAGGGTGATGACCACCCACTACAAAGGAAGCAACTTTGTACAGTCCACTGGTTGAGGGAGTTACACGGGCATATTTATTTAACTGTGCATCTCTCCATCTACTTTTCTCTCTCCCCAAAAAGGTCTGGAAACTCCAGGATGGAAAATATGTCTAATTTATCTCTTTCCCTTTGGTGCCCAGCCCACTGGTTGGAAGTCAGTAAACATTTAACAATTAGTTGACAAATAGTCACACAAAGCAAAGATAAATCCAGATGTCCTACCCTTCACTGGCAGCAATAAATCTTTGGTCACCCAGGGTAAGGTGACAGGAGATGCTGAGGCACCATCAGGTCCATCCGCTCCTCCCAGATGCCAGGAATAGTGCTTTCTGGTGGGTCATGGTGGAATCCCTACCCATGAACTGCCTTCATCAAAGGGCACTGCATTAACCACCCTGCATCACCAAAGGGAATCGCACATGTGTCCTAAGGGCAGCTGGGGCCTGACACCTGATCAGCTGCATGGGAACAGAACCCTGGCCTCCTGCCTCCACATGAGACAACCCTGAAGAGTCACCTCCATTCCAGAACTCTCAAGAGTGATGCTTGCTGACAAGGCATCATACACAGCCCACCTTTCCACTCTGCCCAACCCTGCATCCTCACTCCCCAAGAAGCTTCCTGTACCCAGTGCTACATCTTACAGTCTGATTCCTGGGAAAAATGACCTGTGAGAGTTGGTGCCAGGATAAAGAGCTAGGAGATGGGAGCATGCTGGCTCCCCCTGGAAGTTCCTTACCCCTTCAGCTGAATGACTTGCTCCCTCACTTACTCAAGGCTCACCACAAATGCACCATCTCAGAGAGGACAGCTTTGATGGTCCTAACGCTTCTCTGTCCAAATCAATTGCTGATCTGTATTACTGCTTCTATGTAGTCATAGACATCAGCATCTGCCTTGCTCTGTGCTTTCTTACTTGTTCCTGGTCTTCTTCCCCTGCTCTCTCACAAGTATGTAGAATACTAGAGGACAGAAATCCTGCTGTGCTGCTTACCATGATGAAGCACTGTTAA